>JAHFWL010001424.1:0-120195 GCA_021292165.1 Shinisaurus crocodilurus
GTATGTATGGATGGGGACTCCATTCAGTCCTAAGTTCAGACTTCTTTAAAGCTAAGTGTATGTTGTTTCCACCAGGCTCTGGTTGGTGGATCTTGGAGTTTTAATAAATAAATAAATAAATAAATAAGTCAGTCCCACAAGCCTAAGGTCTGTGCACTCCTGATTTAGGGAAACAAACCAATGCCAAACCATAATTTCTGATCCTGATTTGTTTCCTTAAACCATAGTTAGGACTAACAGCAGTTCTGGGTTCGTGCGTAACAACAAACCATGGTTAGGAGAAAACAGAAGCAAAAACTTCAAACCTTCTTCTCATGGTTACACTGGAGCAGGGGTCTTCAAACTATGGCCCGCGGGCCACATCCGGCCCGCCTTGCCTTTTTATCCGGCCCGCCGGCTGATTGGAGGAAGCAGACTTTTTTTTAACTCTTTCACTTCAAGCGCCGATTCTTTTAATTCTTTTCCATAATATGGAAAAATTAGTGGTGGTGTTTTACCTCTTATGTTTGAGCTGATGTAGCTAAGTCAGATTTATAATGTTTCAAAAATGCTACTTTGGATTGAAGCAGAGTATGCTCATTTGTGTGATGGCAAAAACAAAAGTATATTCATGTTAGGCATGAAACAATTGTGCAACTATATATGTAAATGCCACCAGCTTTGCCAGGAGTATTCATTAATATTCCCTCTTCTTCCCTCCCCATTCCTTTTTCCTTGAGTGTCGTGTCTTTTTAGATTATAAGCCTGCGGGCAGGGACTGTCTTGTTAATTGCTGTAAACCGCCCAGAGAGCTTCGGCTATTGGGCGGTATAAAAATGAAATAAATAAATAAATAAATAAATAAATAAATTAATAAATAAAATAAATAAATAAATAAATAAAATAACTTTCCATTTAAGGGGGAAAAAATTCACCCCTATCAAGTAAAAAAAAAGGACCCGGGTTCTTTTTTTTTACTTGATCCATTTGTTCATATTTTTTTCAAACTATAGTCCGGCCCCCCAACAGTCTGAGGGACAATGAACTGGCCCCCTGTTTAAAAAGTTTGAGGACCCCTGCACTGGAGGATAAGAGGAGAGGAGGAGGGCACAAGCCCGAGGCTCATGCATGTGTAACATTAAACTGTGGTTTAGCATTACATCCAAACCATTCCGTTGTCTATGTCTATGAGATCACATGGCTCTATTCCTAGTGCAATTAGATCGAAGCAGGCAACCCCAACTGTGCCATCTCTCAAAGGGATGACGCTGCCTGGGCAGTGAGGTCCCGAACTCTTCCAGCAGCTATATGGGAGGAAGCCTTCTTTCAGCAGAAATGGAAAAATTGTCATGTCTGGAGATCGCCCACATGTAGAGGATTGCTGTCCCACTGCAATGGTGCTTGGCCCCAAACACCTGCACTGCCATCCTTTGGAGCAGGGCTGGCATCAGCGGGGTTGGCATGTTTGGGCACTGCCAAGGCCCACACCCAGTGGAGGCCCACACTGCTGAAGGAGGTTGTGTACAGCATGATGTACAGGACAGTGGGTTGTTGTATTTCCTACTGCAGAATGACCTCTGCTTCTCCCTTAGTTATTCCATCACATTTCTTTGGGATGATGATGATGATGATGATGATGATGATGATGATGATGATGTTTTGGAAAGGCTGGAGGTGGCTTTGTGATTGACACAAGGGCTGTCCGGTCAGTGCTGTGGCCAGCTCTGCTCTGAGAATTGCGGGAGGCAGTAACTTGGCAATTGACATAGGGCTAGACCATCAGCACTGTTCAAACTTGTCCTCTGGTGGACAGAGGTTTCCATGGGAGAAGATGGTACATGTCCCCAAATGGCCATGGCTGCATTTCTTCAGCAGGCTCCCTGATAGAATTAAGCATGCCTGTACCATTAGAGATCCAGGATCAAAAGTCTTCCTCCAAATCTCTTGGTCCAAAAGGTAAATATGTCTACCAAACCCTGTCTAACAACAACAACAACAACAATAATAATAATAGCTGTTATGTCCGAGGAATTCTAGAGCAAGACCGGATTCAGTGATTGGTGATATGGGGGGCAGGATTCACAGGAATTCATCGTGCATGAAGGATCAAGGCCAACAGAGACTTGCAGTGCAGCCTTGCTGCTACATCCCCAGCCAGCGCCCAACCACACACTGACTGGGTTCAGACAACATGATAACCCATAACTCAAGGGTTGAGTATGGGTTGTCATTGAACTGTGGGTTGTTGTTGAAACGTGGGTTATTATGTTGTCTGAACCCAGCCGAGATAACAAACCATGGTGAAGAACCACAGTTCACAACCCAACAACAAAACACGGGTTCTCTTCATGGGTTGTTCATGGTTTAGGGTAGTATCCAATGATAGTCCTACATAGAGTAGACCCATTGAAATGAATGAGACTTAAGTTAGTCATAACTAACTTAATTCCCATTCATTTCAATGGGTCTGCTCTATGTGGGACTAATGTTGAATAATCCCCTTGATGATCATCTCTAGTACTGTAATGCCTGGGTGCAAATGCCACTCAAGTGATGAGAAGCCCGGATGGAAAGACCAAGGTGTGCTTAGTGGTCCTGCATGACCTTTGGTCTTCGCTACATGTGCAGCTAGCCTCATCTCCATCTATCTGTTCCGTACTTGGAAGATAGCTTAGCCAAAACAGTTCAACTCACAGAAGAGATCCCTCGTCTGCAAAACTCCTGCTTAAGAGACGTATGCAGTGTTAAGCCAGTGTAAATGCAATAAAACTTTTTCTACTGCTCTGGATGTTATTTCATTGCTGGGTTGTTGTTTTTATTGTAAACCACTTGGAGGGCATCAGCCAGTTGCACAGCATGTACAATGAATGATTGAATGAATCTCTGAATGAATGAATGAATTTATGAATGAATGAATCTGTCTTGGTTGAAATGCAAGTTTATTTTTTCAGCAAAATATTGCCCCCCCCAGCAAGATTTACAAGCTGTTATTATTATTTATTATTATTATTATTAATTTTATTTATATACTGCCCAACAGCCGAAGCTCTCTGGGCGGTTCACAACAATCCATAAAAACACACAATACAATATGCAATAAAAACATTATACATAATTTAAAAACCAGATTTTAAAATGACATACATAGATAAAACAAGAAATGCAATGAGACCAATTAAAAAGTAACCACCCCACCTTGCACTATTTAGAGTTAAAAGCCTCAATAGTTCTACCTATGTTTCTCCATGTTTATGGCAAACCTAGGTTCAATATAGCATTGCTTTGGAAGAGAGAAAGTGTCAGTCAACACTGACCAACTTTATTTTAGTACCAGCCAGAATGATCAAGGGGCTGGACTTAACTCCCCTATGAGGAAAGGTTGCCCTGTTTATGCTTAGCAAAAAGGAAAGTAAGGGAGGACATGATTAAAGGTGCATAAAATAATGCATGGTGTGGAGGAAGTGGACAGGGAGAAACATTTCTCAATTTCTCTTGATATTAGAACTTGGTTTTTGTTTTTTTGTTTTTCTCCTGCTCCCATAATACTAGAACCCAATGGGGTCATCCAATGAAGCTGAGTGGTGGGAGATGATTCAGGATAAACACAAGGAAGTACTTTCTCACACAGTGCATAGTCAAACTATGGCATCTGCTAAAACACAAGACGTGATGTGTTGTGGTCACCAACTTGGACAGCCAGATTCATTCATGAAGGATAAAGCGAGCAATGGCTGCTAGTGATGTTAGCTATATGCTGCCTCCAGGGTCAGAGTCAGTATGACTCTGAAAAACAGTGGTTGGGGAACATGACCAAGATGGTGCTATTGTGTTTATGTCTTTTCACGGACTTCCCATAAGCATCTGTTTGGCCACTGTGTGAATGGAATGCTGGACTAGATAGGCCTTTGGTCCGATCCACACGGCTCTTCTTATGTTCTTAAGTCTGCTACTACCATACCTACTAGGCCCTAAGACTACAGGAAGACCTGGCCAGTGAGTGAATGCCTTCCTTGGCCTTGTTTAAATTGTATTGCATGAGCAAAGAGCAGGAAAGTCCAAGAGCTAAGGGGCCCTGCCCCCAATTATTTCTCTCAACGCTGGTGCTTTGTTTGTCTTATTCAGGAGCAAGCTGCCACTGGAACCCTAGGGACATTTTCAGGTAGGGATGTGTGTGGGCTGGCCGGGCAGCGCCCATCTTTCCTCAAAGTGCTTAGGCTTCACATGCTTTATCTTGCCCCAAAGGCTGATGGAAAGTCCCTCCCTGCTCAGGGATGAGAGTCGAGAGGCTGTAACGTCAAGTAGATTGGCTTGTCTGGGACCAGGATCAGGTCAAAAGTGGTACCAACATCCACTCCCCTCTTCATTTCGATCTTGAAGTTTTGCAGCATCTGGGAAGAGAGAGAGAGAAAGTGGAAGAGACATAATGGAAAACAGGAAGCAGGATGCGATCCAAGAGGTCACGTAGGGTTGCAAAATCACAGGCTTTGGCCCTCAGACTCAAGGATCTGGAGTCCATTCTCAGGGCTTCAAATTTATAGGGATGAACAAATCTGGCAATGTTGGGTTTTCTCCATTTCTCATTTTTCCAATCTTACACTTAGTCCATCTCACACTTTGAGATTATTATTTTTTTTAATGCATGAAAATCCATATGCATTTCTGGCCACTTGTCTCCTAATACATGCATCTTTGCAAGCAATTATCCTAACATAATTCATTTTTGAACAATATTTTCTCTAATATTCACATTTTTTCTCTCTACACTTTCTCTTAATATACCATGCATTTTTCAATTGGAGAACTCCATAGAAAAAAATTGGAGAAGGGTAAATTTCAAAGGATAATTGAATTCCAGTTCCCTTATTGGTTCGAAAGCATGAAATTAGGTACATTTGTATTAAAATGTGATGTAAAATGTATGAATTTCTCCCTGATCCCTACTCAATCAGGCAGAAAGTTTAAATCTCAGAGTCTTCAGCTACTCTCAGATTACAAACTTTGAATCCTGAGTGTGCAAATTCAGAGTATAATTGGGGGAGTAAATAACAATATTCATTCTGAAAGGGAAAACATGTTCTTGATCATTATTTTGTCATTTTTAATTGCCATTTGCCACCTAAGACACCAATAAGTGCCATTTGCCACCTAAGACACCCCTCCCTAGTGACCTTCGCCATGCCCCCTCCGTGATGAGCTTCCGCCGTGCATTAAAAACATGGCTGTTCAGGCGGGAATATGGGGTGGGTTAGGTTTTTAATGAGAATTTTTTATATTGTTTTAATTATTATATTTTATTGTGTTTTATTGTATTTTAATTGTACATCGCCCAGGGTGGCCGGGTGACCGGCCAGATGGGCGATTGATAAATGTAATAAATAAATAAAATAAGTGGAAAAAATGGGAGACAAATTTAACTAAATGAAATAAAATAAATATTGGATATGGGGTGTTGGGAGGGGGTAACGTTTCCCCAAATTTCTGATGTTTTCACTGGAAGAATGGGGAGGATATTCCCAAATAACAGGGACACCCTCTTCCCCCCCATTTTTCTATGTTCTTCACATCTTTCTAGCTACATCTCTGGGCCCTGCCTAGGTATCTGATTTTTGTCTTCAAGAGCTGACAGACCTATGGTATGATGAGCCTTGTCTCTGGAAGATGTCTGTCCAGTTTTGGGGGATCCTCCCCTGCACCACAACTCACCCCATTTAGCAAGATCCTCTGACCCTCTGTGTAGCATTTTCAAGGAAGATGGGGTGGCGGGTAGGTACACCAGTACAGCTGCACGCACCTGAATCTGGATCCAACCTCAGGTTTTTATCACACTACTGGGGTACCTTGGAGAACACTCCTTTGACATAAACATCACTGTCTGTATTTCTTGCATTTCATTCTCCTCTGACCTCACGGCTAACTTTTTTTCCCTTCTCCCTACACTGGGGGTATTGAACCTCAAGCCCAGGGGCAAAATCTGCCCCACCTGGGGGCAAAATATGGCCTGCCGCTGGGATTCTCCAGATGACCACTTTCCCTCTCCCTGGTCACATTCCTTTCCCCCCAACTCCTGATCATTTGGTGATTTCTCAGCTTTTGTGTGGTTCCCCACCCCACCCCTTTCTAACAGGTTGGCAGATAAAATATGCTGGTATTGGGGGTGTCTTTGCCCTTTTTGCCTTCAGCCCCACCAACCACTTGAATCGTCTCCTGGGAGATTCTCTAAAAATTGAATTGAGGCCGAAAGAGGTTTAACAACCCGGCCCCACACCTACCTGCATATATACCTTCCGACTCACAATGACATTTCAATCACTTGTTGAAGTGGGCTGTGGTCCATGAAAGATGATGCCCTGATGAATTTGTTAGCCATACAAGACTCTTTCTTGTTCATTAATATAGCCTTCTTGCCAGCATCAGGCTGGGGTGCAGGGGGGAAACCAATTTTTTACATGAATGGGGGCAGAGGTCAGTGGCTCTGCACAGTATCAATTGGCCAGAGCAAGTGAGGTCACAAACCCACCAAATCATGGCCCCCGCAAATTTCTGAAATGGTAGCTCTCCCCCCCCCTCCACCAAGGTATCACCATGTGGCTCATGCTGGCTCAGCTTGCCTGAGCGTGGAAAGCTAAGTAGGGTCAGGCCTGGTTATTACTTGGATGGGAGACCCCTCCTCTAGTTCCCTGCATTGAGCAGGGGGTTGGACTCGATGGCCTTGTAGGCCCCTTCCAACTCTATGGTCTATGAATCTATGAAATCTATGGAGAGACATGGTCGGACTCACGTGGATCAAGAAGAGATGCATCTCCAGCTCAGCAATCCTGCGCCCGAGGCACTGACGTGGCCCGAAACCAAAGCTCAGCCCTCGGAAGTGTCTGGAGTCCTTAGTGAGCCACCTTCCCGGGTTGAATTGCTCAGGCTTGGTGAAAACCTGGGATCCCGACCCATTGCATAAGTCCTACCTGGACTAATGTCTGTGAAGAGGAGTAGAAGTAGAAGGAAGGGAAAATGTCAAGCTCTAGCACAGGGCTCTCCAACCTTGGGTCCCCAGACGGATGTTGCTGGACTACAGCTCCCAGAATCCCTTGCCATTAGCCATGCTGGCCGGGTATGCTGGGAGCTGTAGGCCAGCAACATCTGGGGACCCACGGTTGGAGAGCCCTGCTGTAGCAACACCCCACCACCACCACCTCCATGATCTGTGGGGTTGCAGACAACTAGACTTGGCCCAACATATCTTGCCACCACTCGCTGAGCCAGCTGCTCCCCCTTGCTTGCTTGGCCAGCCAGCTGGCCCAGCTGGCTGCTCACTCCTGCCCACCCACCCGCTTCCACCTTGTACCCCAGCTTCTGCCCCCTTTCCCTGGCCAATGGCTGTTTCTACTGACAGCTAATCATTTGGTGTTTTCCAGGTTTTGCACAGGTGTTTTTTTTCCCATACTAAAGGATCGAAATGCCTCTCCTAAGGCTTAGTTAGGCTGGAAGAGCTTTAAGCTATGATTGGCTGGTATTTTGGCCCCAGCCCATTTGCCTTTGGCCCCAGCCATCACTGGAACATGGCACCCAAGAGCTTCTCCGCAACTGAATTTGGCCCTCGGGCTGAAAGAAGTCCCCCGTCCCTGAAGCAAATTCTTTGAAATCAATGGGACTTCGTCATGACTACCTTAAGCCCCATTCATTCCAAAGGGTCTAATCCAAGCATGGATCCAACCCATTATTTATATGCCTCGCCATGAAGATCTCTGTGCAGCTTACAGTAAATAAATAAATCACATTACAATAAAAGCAACCTGTAACAGACACAATGGTAAAATTGAAACAGTCAATTTAAAAACAGAGAGAGGAAGGATAAAATTCCACTGAGCTGCATCAGTTTCTGATGATGATGATGACGATGACGATGACGATGACGATGACGATGATGATTCCTCTAATATATGCATTTTGATGCAGAATCCAATAGGGTGCTTATGCCCCCGCCAATTCTCTTGCACCCCACTGATTCCGCTGCCTGCACTGCCATGCAATAGGCACGATTATGCGATCTAGAGCATGCTCGGTCATCTTCGCTTCGAGTCTTATGCCATTTGCGTTCTAGCTGACGTCCAGCCTGTTTCATCGACTGCGGCTCCCCAGTATACCAAGGAGCAGAGCGGGCTCTACATAGCCGGAGACGGCCCTCTGCATCTCACCATTCCACAGCGAAACCAGGCAGGGCCTCAGCAGCTGCATCACCAGCTCTGTCCACTGGAAAATCCCCAAAAGCACCTCTCAGCCCTAACTCGCAGGGCTGTTGTGAGGATCAAAGGGAAGAAGGGCCATAAATGCCAGCCTGAACTCTTGGAAGGAAGGGTGGGATTAATATATATTCAGGGTGCAAGGCAGTTTGGTGCCCTAGGCAAGATCAGATATTTAGCGCCCCCCCTTCCCACTTGAGCCCTCCCTCCCTCCAGCCCTATGCTCCTGGCGCCCCCTTTAGCCCGGCGCCCTAGGCAGCCACCTAGTTGGCCTAATGGTAGCACTGGCCCTGTATATATTAATCCCACCCCATATCCCATATATATATATATATATATATATGGGATATAAATATATATATATATATATATATATATATATATATATATATCCCACCCATATATATATATATATATATATATGTAATAACCATAACAACCATAATAACCATATATATATATATATATATATATATATGTAATAACCATAATATTCCATGCCACTTACTCACCTTGGCAGGAATAAAGTAATTCTGAAGGATGATCTCTTGCATGGTGTATCTTTGTATTGTCACTGCAACTGGGTGGAGCCTTGAGTGAAGTGGAAGGAGAAAGAGAAGAGGAGCATTTATCCACACAGCACAAATCCATTCCAGGGACCTCGAGACAAGGCAGGGATTGGTTGACTTCAGCCCTACACAGTCCATGATTTCGATGGTTGGAATCCGCATCATGTGTGAAATTTAGAAAGCAAGCGAGCATTCTCAGTATCTCTTTAACAAAGATTCATGATGCCATGACTGTTAAGCAATCCTGAAAATAGCCCAATGCTCAGCGGTAGATGTCAGATTGGTGAGAAACAGTGGTTGGAGCAAAATTTCCATAAAATTGACACAGTAACTCACGGAGAAATGGTTTTGTGAAATGGCTCCCCACCAACACCAACTTTGTTTCGCCAGCTCTTTTCACCTGCTTCTTCCACACATTTACTTGGGAGTAGGCCTCACTGATTTCAATAGGGCTTACTTCTGATTTGGCATGCATGGCAGGACTGCACTGGTCATCTCTGATTCACCCCTGCACCTCCCCCACCAAAATGAAGCATGGGGCGTCTTTTCAACCTTTGGGTCTGCTTTCGAATAAAGCATCTTGTGCATCTGTGGAGCCCTCCTCCAAGTGCCCCTCATTCTGAAGCTCGGCAGGTGGCTACTGGAGAGAGGGTCTTCCCGGTGGTAGCCCCTCTGAATATGGAACACCCCCCCTAGAGATATTCGCCTAGTGCTGCCAGCATGGTTTTCTTTCCATCTAGTCACCAAGTTAAGACTTTGTTCTCACAGGCCTTTTAGGGTGCTTCCAGACAGATGGCTCCTAGCACTAACAACCGAAAGACATCATGTGCAACTATTTCATCTTTTCCTCCTTAATGGATTGTTCACAAAAACAAAAAAGAGAGGAAGCAGTGGGAAAACACAGTATAGAAGTGGAAGACTCTGTCATCTGGATGGTGGACCAGAGGTAGCATAATTGCATGATAAAAGCCTCATATGGAAGCACCCTCTAATCTTTGCTATTAAGATAGGGATTACTATTTTATTCTCTTTTTCATGTTAGTGGTCTTAACTACTATTTTATTTATTGGCTGGTCTTGGCTCATTTTTTACTGTATTTTATTTTACTGTATGCATTTTCTTGGCTTTGCACTGAATTTTTATCATGTTGCCTTTGCTATTTGCATCTGTTCTTTTTATCATGTAGGTTTTGCAATGTTGTGCGTTTAGATGTTTCTTTGTATTTCATCGCATTATTGTTTTATTTGACCATAACTGAATGACACCTAGAGAACTTGTCTTATAGGCATCTCATAAATACAGATAATCAATAAATAACACCTAAATGAAAATGATTCCATCATAGAAAGGACCCCCCCCAAAAAAAATACCTTAATACTTCTTTGATGGCAGCTTTGAGCAGTGGAACAGATTTCAGCGTCTTCAGGATGTCCCCCTGGGAAGATGCCTTAGCTGCAAAAATCTCCGCCCGCAGCTGGTCCTGCAGGGCCGGCGCTCGGGCCAATTCATACATGGCCCATTGGAGAGTTATTGATGTCTAGAGGCACACCAGGAGCAGTGATCAGTGATGAGAGCAACATTTGAGCATTAATACATCAAAACACATGCGTTCCTTCACAGTCATTGTTACAAAACTGGAGATAGATAGATAGATAGATAGATAGATAGATAGATAGACAGGTATACAGATAGATAGATAGATAGATAGATAGATAGATAGATAGATATTCCAAATAGGGATGCACTGATGCTGGGAAGTCCAGTTCATTAGAGCTTGAGGGACTTCCTGCCTGCTTCTGATGCAATGGTCAGAAGCGGGCTGAATCGGGTTTTTTCCCTGTGGACTTCTGTCTCTAAGATAGGCCGTGGAATGGATTGCTCACTTTTTAGAAACACTAAATAAATTCATGCAAATTTACACAAGTTATGCAAATAGCACAATTTGCACAAATTGGAAGCTGGAAACTACATAGTTAGTTCTAGCACAATTTGCACATATCACACTAGAACTGCATAGTTTTTGGCTTCCAATTTGTGCAAATAGCACAAATAGCACGATTTGCACAAATTTCCTCAGTGTTTTTAAAAAATGCGCAAGCCCGCAGCACATCTTCAAGACAGAAGTCCGCAGCAAGCTGGCTCAACTCGCACAACAGCAAGTCGGCACCAGTGCGGGGCTAACAAACCAGAATCTAGGGGGCCGAATCATGAAAACCTGTCAGATTTCCACCCCCCTATCAGATTCCTCATCCATCCCTAAGCAAAGCAGTATTCCAAGCACCCTGCCTCCAGTCTCTTGGAAGACTGGGAAATAATTTTATCCCATTGTCAGTGTATTATTTGGTGAGCGGAAACTCAGTACTTTATGTCCATGAATTTCACAAAGAAGGCTGCCTCTGTGGGAGAGAAAATGAATGGATGAATGAATGAATGAATGAATGAATGAATGGAGGATGTTGGGGGGAGGGAGAGAGAGGAGAGGAGAGATGTTCTCCCCACTTTTAGCTTTGGCCCCACCCACCACTGGCACGTGGTCCTCAACTTCAAACAGTTTGCCTACCCCGATACTACAGTCAACAGCAGGTCATTGCAAGAGCCATTGGCCATGCTGACTATGAATTTTGGAAGTAGTAAGGTTGGGGAAGATTGGACTAGATAACCTTGGAGGTTTCTTCCAATTGTACAGTTCTCTATGATCCTCGCACATTATATCCTGGAAAGAAGTATGTATAATTACTAGTACTAGCAATAGGTGGAAGGTCAAGCAGCCCTAAAAAAAAGGTGCCGGGTCTCCCATGTCCCAAACACAGCCCAGCATAGTAGAGTGGAGGACCGAACAAATGAAGTTGCTAGGAGCAAAATGTCCTGTGGAGGTAAGAACTGAAGTCGCCTCCTGCTTTCTTCCACCTTTACTGCTTCCACTTGGCCATGCTGGCTGGGAATTATGGGAATTGCAGTCCAGCACATACAGAGGGCAGAAGGTTGGGGAAGGCTGGGCTGCACCATCATGGTCTCAACGGCAAGGACCGGGCCCAGTCCCTCCTTACCGTGTCCACCCCTCCCGCCATCATCTCGGTCATGCTGGCTTTGATGTTCTCGATAGGTAGCTTGTCCTGCAGTAAAAGGCTGGACAAAATGCCCGTGTATTCTTTGGCACTTTTCCGGTTCAAACGGAGGTCCCGGTAGTTGTTCTGGATGCACTTGTCAGCTGGCGAGACAGAGAGGAAGCAAGTATGAATGCGTAGAAATGCCCATAGCATGAGTAGGATCATAGAGTTGGAAGCGGCCTACAAGGCCATCGAGTCCAACCCCCCTGCTCAATGCAGGAAACTAGAGGAGGGGTCTCCCATCCAAGTAATAACCAGGCCTGACCCTGCTTAGCTTTCCACACTCAGACAAGCTGAGCCAGTGTGAGCCACAGGCCTGTAGTGGAGCCACTGTCTGAAGTGCTCTTGCTACATCCTCACCTGGCAAAACAACTTCCTCTCTAGTTGAGCTCAGTAAAATTAGCTCTGCCAGGTTGCAACAGAAGCCAGCTATGAGCAGTGCTTATTGGCTAAGCCCAGTGCTGTCACGGAACCATCACCGCCTCCGTTCCCAGTTCAGTTTTGCAATTAGAGGTGGGGAGGGGGGAACTTTGATTGTGCTTTTACTTATAACAATTTTTTTTAAAAAATGAATTCAGACTTGTACATGAGACCTTGGAGCACAGGTCCCCAACCTTTTGGGGTCAGTGGGCACATTTGGGATTTTGAGAGAGTGTTGTGGGCACTCTCACAAAATGGTTGCCATGGGGTTGGGCCTTGCCCATTCATAAAATGGCTGCCGTGGAGCAGGGGCATGGCCGGTCACAAAACAGTCATTCATCAGAAGGCAAACAGGTGGAACTAAAAGAAAAGAAACTTGCCCAAGAGCCTAAATACTAGGCAGAGGTGAGGATCTGAGCTTCAAAACACAAAGTCATTCTTTTGAACCCAAATAAAGATGGCAGTGGAAGGCAGGCCTTCACTCTGTAGTATGCTAGCCTCCCGGGTAAAATAATTAATAATAATAATGTGATGATGATGATGATGATGATGATGATGATGATGATGATGATGATAATTCATCTTAAGAAATAAAATAAAATTCAGGAGGGGCAAAGAGCACAGTGAGTGCTAAGAGAGGTGTCCATGGACACCAAGTTGGAGACCCCAGCCTTGTAGAGTAGATGGTAGAGGACCAAATGGATCCATGATCTGGCCCCATATGGCAGCTTTTTCTATTTTCACATGTTCCAAGATTTAGCTTTGACAGCGAAGAGAGGCTGGAGGACTGTGCCCTCCCTGACTCCGCTCCATCTCAATCCTGCTCAGAGGACATGTCTGTGATTTCTTACCCCACCCACACTCCAGCCCCCTCCCCTCCCAAACCAAAGCTGCATCAAACCCCTTTTTTGCCATGCGTCATTACTGCTGCGCTACAGCCATTTGGTGGCAAGCGGACACCATTGGGTAAGGTTTGGAGATGACCACCCAGGCAATGAGCACGCTCACCATGCTGGAAGATGACGTCCCAAGCCCCCACGTGGTCCTGCCAAGTCTTGGAGTTGATTCTGCGTAGAAGGCTCGGTGGGATGTATAACATCGGCGAGGTGGTGTGGAACATCAGTGTGACCGCATCAATGAATCTCTGGCCCTCGGGGTCAATGAAGTCCTGCAAGAGGCCCAGGCGTGTGCCATACAGGACGTTGCATATAGCTGTGGGGTGAATGTAAAGAGCCTCCTGGATTACTTATGAAAATAAGCTGAGCCTGGAAGGTGCTTATCTCTGTGTCTTCTACCACAGGGATGGGCCAAAGGTAGATCTCCAGATGTTTTGGACTTCAGCCCCCATGAGCCCCTGACAGCATGGCCAATGGTCAAGAATACTGGGAATTGAAGTCCAAAATATCTGGAGATCTTCCTTCAGCCCATCCCTGTTCTACCAAGCTCACCTGCTCCCTCCCCTCAACATCCCAACTGGAGCTGTGCGCAAACGGCCTCTCAACGTTCGCCGTCCTATTTGCAGGCGGAGAAATTGGTTGGTCCATTTTACCCACTTTCTCCGGAGGGGTGAAAAAACTCTCCAGTAGTTTCTCGGAGAGGACCTCGCTGCCAGCAACGGCAGTGACCCAACTTCCTCCTTCTCTCTTCAGTTTTTGTTTTATTTCGCTGCCACTGTAAGTGGCAACAGCACCCGGCTGTATCGGCTGCCCTCCCTTTTGCATTCTCCGCAGTGCCCCAGACATGACACCATCCGAGGGCATTTGGGGAAAGAGTGCGCAGAATGGGGGCCACCACAGAAGAAAAAACCCTGGTGGAGAATATTTGGAGAAAATTGTGCAAGCCGGCCTCCTATTTCTGGAGAGGGGGCAAGGAAAAGAAAGATCTGCGATATTTTCTCAGGAAAAAAATGTCTTCTGACTGTTGTTCTGCGACAGCACTTTGTCTTCTGACTGTTCTTTGTCTCAGCACTAATTAGGGGTATTGCTAGGCCTGGGTCCATGGGGCCCCAGCCCAGAATTTATTTTCCAGGTCCCCAATCTATTCACCAGAGCTCTCAGGGCCAGCCCTACCATTAGTCAAAGTGAGGCAGTTGCTGCAGGTGGAAAATGCTGAGAGGTGGTCTGATCCAGCATGATTATTCTTATGTTCTTATTAAAAAGGGGATTGGACAAATTCATGGAGGAGAAGGCTGTCAGTGGCTACTAGTCCTGATGGCTCTATGCTACCTCCAGTATCAGAGGCGGCAGGCCTATGTACTCCAGTTGCTGGGGAACATGGGCGGGAGGGTGCTGTTGCACTCATGTCCCGTTTGTGGGTTTCCCGTGGGCAGCTGGTTGGCCACTGTGTGAACAGAATGCTGGACTAGATGGATCTTGGTCTGATCCAGCATCAGGGCTCTCCTTCTGTTCTGATGTTCTAAGAGAAGTGTGTGCCACACGGCCTTCCCTATGTCCCCTAAGCCAGCCTGCAGCCTTCAGGTGTGGTGTTCTACTGTCGGTGTTGAAGAAAGAATGTTCAGTCTTGAAGAAAGGCTTCTGTACATGGAATGGGAGGGGGCGCCATCCTGTTTTTCACCTCAGGCAGCAAAATGTCTTGGGCTGCCCCTGAGAGCCATGAATGCCCACAGTTGCCAATGGAAAAATAAATAAATTCTAAGCTTAATTGCCATGTAGGAGGCAATTTTCAAGGGGGATGCAGGTGGGAAAGAAAGAGTTAACTCTCCCCTCCCCAAATGCTGCCACACCTCCCCCTCCCAAATCTTCCCCTGCATGGTGATTAAGCTTGCAGGGGGGGGGGCATTTTCTATTGGTTTGGGATGATCAGGGAGGCTGGTGACCCCTGTGTCAGTGGGGCTCCTTATCCGCTGCAGCTTTTATTCTGAGCTTTATGGGGGCTATCCATGGTTCTGAACTCCATCCCCAAAAATAGGCTCACCACCATGGAGAGCTCCTATAAAGCTCAGAATAAAAGCTGCAATGGATAAGGAGCCCCACTGACATGGCAGTCACCAGCCTCCCCTGGGGCAGGGTGCAAATTAATTGACAAATCCATTTTATTTGAGATTATTCAGATGAGAAATTAACTGGCTGACTTTCTGCCTGTGCAATTTAAATACGTCCTAAGAATTATTCCTAAATTTGCATATATAGACATAGATTAGTGCATGTAGATGTTGTTGTGCCGATGTGTGCCCTGTGCACCTGGGCCCTGGATCGTTTAAGTGACTAGACTAGCAAGACCCCTGGCTCTAATACCAACGCAATCCCAAAGTTCCCCTACCCACTCACACTCGAGGGCGAAACGGAAGAGCTCGTTGATGAGGTCGGCCGTCCATCTTCCGTGCGCACTGTTTCGGATCTGCACGTGCACCCTCTCGACAAAATCTTCTCCCACCTCGTTCAGGAGAGGCACAAAGTTATCGATCACTTGGAGGGCCAGGGCTTCCTTGTTCAGGATCAGGCGGTCACTGCGCCAGCCTTCCCCATTCCTAGCAGATCCAAAGAAGGGAAGTCATGCTGGAACATTCCTTGAAAATCCAGGGAATTGTCCTAGGCCTAGGCTCTGCATGAGGGTCGGCCAGTGCGATCCTATGGCCGCTGGACAGCCACTGGATTTTTCGGACTCCCAGATCCGACCTCGGGAAATCACTCTGCGGTCGGAGCTGGTACTCTGAACTTGGAGCACCCTCCCATCCCCGCTCCCGCAGCCAGTGTGGAAAGAACTGCACCAGCTGCAGCTCCAAGGTTGCAAATGTGACCTCGGGGACAAGGGTTTAGGGGGCGGTGGGGCGGAAGAGACAGGCACTGCCACAATATGAAGTATCTTGGCAGCTCCCTAGCTTCCTTCCCTCCCACTCCAGTTGGACAGCCAAAGTCGCCTCTGCCTCCGTGCTCCTCCCACACCCTCCATAGGGTGCCCCATAATCCGCCGAGTTCTCAGCGCTACGGGCATCCCGACTGGATCAAGCCCTTATTTATATTTCCTCATTACATTCCTAAGCACGTCAAACTGAATCCTTTACAGGACCATCTTCCATCTGGTAACCTGTGTCCTCACCGTGGGAAGCTGAGTGTGTGTGGATCTAGAATTGGCCTCCACAGTCACTTGCGGACCCATCGCTAGTAGTCTACATAATTTTATACAGCTTCCTCTTTATATAATTTTCTTTTTGTAATTTTATCCTGGAAGACAATCTTACTCGGTCACACGAGTGATCGCCTACGCGAATCTGCCCAATAACTAATGTTCTCTGGGTAGATTACAAACAGTTAAAAAACAGAAATGCCATAAAACTATAAAATACAATACAAATAATTAAAATAATAAAATACAATATAATGCAAAACAATAAAAAGCAAAGGAGTTTATAAAATGGCCATAATAACCTAGAACTAGGTCTCTAAAATGCCTGGGAGAAAAGAAAGGTCTTTGCCTGGTGCCAGAAAGATAACAGCATAGGTGCCAGGAGAACCTCTTTGGGGAGTTTATTACATGTCATAAAGTGGGTGTGCCACCACTAAGAAGGCCTCATTCTTGTAGCCACCTGCCTAGCTTCCTTTAGCGGGGGCACCCAGTGGAGGGCCTCTGAAGATGACCCTAGGGTCTGAGCAGGTACATGTGGGAGGAAAGGTGCTTTTAGATACTCTGGTCCCAAGCCATTTAGGGCTTTAAAGGTCAACACACCAACACTTTGAACTGGACTCAGGAATGGACTGGAAGCCAGTGCAGCTGATGAAGCACTGGCATCACATTATCAAATCAGCCACTCCCAGCTAGTAGCCTAGCAGCCCTGTTTTTGAACAAACTGAAGTTTCTGAGCCATCTTCAAAGATAGCCCCATGTACAACGTATTGCAATAATCCAGCTGGGTTACCAGAGCAATGCGTGCTTAACTGTGTCGCCGGGCTATCCCTGTCCAGATGGGGTCACAGCTGGTATATCAGCCTAAGCTGATCAAAGTTGCTCTTGGCCATCTGGGCCTCAAGTGATAGTGAAGGATCCAAGAGCATCCTCAAGCTGCATGCCTGATCTTTCACATGGACTTTCACAAAGTTGTCGACAAAACCCATTTTCCACATTGACTGGGTTTGTACAAGACAACAACCAACCTACTACATTACAAGTACAAGTACTTGTACAAGTACATGTACCTTTTTTTTTATGGTCAGTTTTAAACAACCAACCATTGACTGCTGTCTGGAGGGCACCTGGTTGGCCTACCCCTGGCATAAAGAGCGAAGACCGTAACCTGTAGTTACAATGACAATTGGTAGGTAGACCTTCCCCTTACACATACCCTCAAGATTGTTCCGTGTAGCTGCCCTTGGCTAGACTACCTGTATTTGTGTCCTTTCTATTCTGCTATTATTCCCTATCTGCGCCCCCCCCCCCCTTGGCCTCCTCTGCTGTTGTCACAATATTTCTGGCCTACTCCGGTCCCATCTTGCTGGCCCTTACTTGAGAAGGACTCCACACGGCTTATTCCGGAAGTCACGGTAGGCTGCCCAAGGAGGCACAACGAACCTCTCAGGGTACATGCCTTCAGCTTTGAAGAGAATAGCAGCGTCTTCGGGATCGATGATGTTGACACTCTCGTAGGTGCCCAGTTTCTCCCTGCAAAGGTAGTGATGGATGTTCGATTAGAGAATGTGAAAGAGATGCTCCAGTCGTTGGCAAATATCCTCCCTCCCCTCCCCTCCCCCCCTGCCTCAGCCAGTGCCACCTCCAGGTTTTTGAGGGCCCTTGGGCAAGATGCCCGCCTCAATGAGGCCTCCTCACTCGGTGAGTCTACCTTCTCACCAGGGGAGGCTGGTGACTCCTATTTCGGTGGGGGCCCTTTCCATTGCAGGTTTTGCAAGTTTTATTTGGAGCTTCATCGGGGCTATCCATGGTGCTGAACTCCACCCCCCCCCAAAATAGGTTCACCACCATGGGAGCACCATAGATAGCTCCTATGAAGCTCAGACTGAAACCTGCAGTGGAAAAGGAGCCCCACCAAAATAGGAGTCACCAGCCTCCCTGGCTTCTCACCACCATTCTCACCACCAGCTGCTACTGCTCCTCATCTTCTTTTTCATCATGGCTACCACTTGCTTGTTTGATAGGCAGAGAGCTTGTGAGCAAGTAGGCAGTGGCATCTCCTGCTCCTCCTCCTCCTGCTCCTCCTCACCACCATTGTCTGGACCAGAGCAAGAGGCAAGTGAACGAGCGGTTTGCAATGGTCCCGGGGGCCCTTGTCAGTGGGCCCCTGCTGGGTGTGGGCCCTCGGCAGGTGCCCAGCCATGCCTACCCTTGACGCCGGCCCTGCCTCCAGCCTCCCCTTCTTTGGTCTCTAGGAGGGCCCCTTCTCATCCTAGCCTTGCTGAAATAGGTAGCAAGGCTCTGGTTCGGAAAAAGGGCAAGCAGAAGAGATGTATGGTGAGGGTGGCCATCAAAAAAGAGGAAACACATCACCTAAAAAAAGAGGATGAAAGGAGGTCACAGATTTGTGTTAAATGTGCATAAGCAAATTTAGGTGGATAGCTGCACATTTGGAAAGAATTGCTCTCGTGTAGAGAGAAATGCACGACTACATTCCTCCCTAGCGGGTGAGACGGTGACCTGTGTGACTTGTCTGCCTGCTCAGCCTGTTGTTCAGGTGCTCACCACTGATGGGAGGGCAGCTTCTACGCCAGTGTTCTCCAACCTTGGGTCCCCAGATGTTTTTGGCCTACAGCTCCCAGCTACGCTGGCTGGGGCATGCTGGGAGTTGTAGGCCAAAAACATCTGGGGACCCAAGGTTGGAGAACACTGTTCTACACCTTTGCTGTTCTCCCTTCTTCATTTGTTCATTTCTATACTTCCCAATAGCCAAAGCGACTAGGCGGTTTACAAAGATTAAAACCTTTAAGATACATTATACACACACCATATACATACAAACAAACATATAAACATACAACACACACAGAGAGAGACATACATATATTTAAAAACTATTTTAAACAAACAAGAAAAAAAATCCAATACCTGATTAAAAGCCTCATCATGTGCTGCCAAATGCCTAAGAGAAGAAGAAGGTCTTAACCTGGCGCCCGAAAAGATAACAATGTTGGCGCCAGGCGGGCCTTAGTTGGGGAGATCGTTTTAACAATTGGAGGGCCAACACCGAGAAGGCCCTCTCCCTTGTTGCCGCCTTCCAAGCTTCCCTTGGAGGCAGGGCCGGCGCTACTGCTAGGCAAACTAGGCTGTTGCCTAGGGCACGTAGCTGAAGGGGCGCAGAAATGCTGCGCTCCTCTTTGCTGCCGGCGCGCTCCTGCCCCGCCCGCCCGCCTCGCCGACAAAGCCAGGTCAGTGCGGGGGGATTGCGCCTGGAGGTAGTGGTGGGGCTGAGCCTGGGTGCCGCCCCCCCGCCCCCCCACCCCACCGCCGCCGCCGGACCCCCACCACCTACCTTCTCCCCACCGCTTCCGGAGCCCCGCCCGCGCTCTGTTTTGGCGGGAGGAACCAGGGCAGCAGGGCTTAAACAGCCCTGTTGCCCTGGTTTCCCCCAGCCAAAAACAGAGTGCGGGGGTCCCGTCACATCACTTCCTCTTCGGAGGAGGCGGCGGCCAGGGCGGGGGGAAGGTAGGTGGGGGGGCAGTGGGGGGGTGTTGCAGAGCAGGGCTGCTTTGCTCCGGAGGGGCCCCCCACGGCACGAGAGGGGGGGCGCTAAATATAATTTAGCCTAGGGCGCCAAGCTGCCCTGCACCGGTCCTGCTTGGAGGAGGCACCTGGAGGAGGATTTTAGATTATGAATGTGGTCTATGGGGTGGGTTCCTGCCAGGGGAGGTGCTTCATCAGGTATTACAGTCCTGAGCCATGTAAGGCTTTATAGGTCAAAACCAGCGCCTTGAATCAGGCTCAGAAACATACAGGCAGCCAGTGCAAGCAGGCCAGAACCAGTGTTATACATTCTGACATTCTGGTTTCTGACTGTTATCAATCTGGCCAAGAATCACAGATTCTTGGGGATCTGTGGCTTTAAACTGGACTAGGACTTCAAACACAGATGCCTTCAAATGGGGGACTGTCCTGTAGGGTGGCCATGTGCCCTATTTTTGGGGAGACAGTCCTCTCTTTGCCTGATGGCTATCCTCTATTTTGAAGGCCTTGTCTGTTTGAAGGGTTGTCCAGTCCAAGTCTGGCACAAAGATGAAGAACCATCAGTAAGAAGACATGGGTCTTCAAGTTGCCCATCAACAGCAGACGGTGTAAGGCACACAGGTTATGTGGTCACAGTCTTCCCCACTAGGTAATTATTATAATAACTATTAATTATAATAATTTATTCTAAATCTTCCTGTATACATATAAATTAGCATATGCATATATTTTGCCAATCTGCATCCTATTTTGCTCTCTTTGGGGATAATACATGTCCCCTTTTTTGGTGATTCACAAATGGTCACCCTAAATGGAAAATAGGACACATGGCCTACTTGTGTCTCTCTCATCTAGCTTTGTGCACTTTCCCTGGGATATATCTGGCTGGATGTGTTTCTCAAAAATCATGAGAACTCAGGATCATCTTGGTACATTGACTGGCAATCAGGATGGAACGAATAAGAAATTATCTATCACACAAAGATAGTCAACTTACAGAAGTCATTGGCCCAAGATGTGCTGGCCACAGATCAGAACTAAAATGTGCTGGTACAGATGTGCTGATGCAGATCAGAGCTCAAATGAAATCTTGCCCTTTTTTTTTACCCCTTTCTTTATTCTTTTTTGCAGTTTGACAGATGTTCAAGTTTTGCCATTCTGATTTTAAAAATCACAGCAGAGAGGGAGCCTTTGCCCGTACAACTGACTGAATATACAAAGACTTCCAGACCATATACACCTATTTTGAGGGCTAAGGTTCACCACCATGTAAAGCTCCTTTAAAGTTCAGGCTAAAATCCAGAGTGGATACACCGCCCCACTGACATTGGGGCCAGCACCAGCCTCCACTGGCATGCAACTCTTCTGGCTCTCTTTCCTGATATTTTTGTTCTCATTCACGATAGTATGTCCTTTACCCACAGAGGCCATTCATCGGACGAGTGTGAAAGGGGTTTCTCCCCTCTCTCTCGCCCAGACATGCTGTTTTAAATTGTCGTCCACCGCCTTGATGACTTTTTAGCAAACAAGGAGGAATATAAATGTGGATAGTAAATAAGTAACATCAAACATCTGAGATGGAAAAAGGAGGCAGATAACGAGCATGCAATTATCCTGGGGCTCCCTCCCGATTTTTAACTTAAAAACTGACTTCAAATTCATATTTAGCCCTTTTAACGTTTTGCTGCAGTGGACAGAGTACGTGGAAAGGAGGGAAGGCCAGATTCAGTTCCTCTCCTGTGAGATGCATGATTTCGGCAAGCCCCACACACATGCTTATCTGAAATGATTGCACAGAGTCACAACGCAAAGAAAATATTGAAACTGAGTTTGAAGGTAACACGACCGCCGCCACCAAGATCAGTCAGGCAAGCCATCTACAAGGAGAGTAAATTAATCTGCTGTGGCCAAAGCAAACTGCCTTGGTACAAAATGTGACCCTGTGTGGACAAACCTTTGCAGAACGTTTTGGGGGGGGGGGGAGGCAGCAGGTGTCAATCAGCAAGAGAGAAGCCCTTACCTGTATATTGGCCCAAACTTCTGGAATTTGCGTACCATCATGTTGTGGACATTACGGAAACCACCTTCTTTCCAGAAGAAATACAGGTTGAACCAGTTGGTTTTCCAGTTGCCCGGTAATTCGCTATACGGCCTGACCACTTTCCCTTCAAGGGGACTGGGGTACAACTCCCCGGAAGCTGTGTGAACCCTGTGGTAGCCAGGGGGTTGAGTATCCTCAGGCCAGCATAAGATCCTTAAATTTTGGGGAATGACCAAAGCAGGCATGCAGAGATGATGTCTGGCTAACATCGCAACAGCGGGGGGTGGGGGGAAGAAAAAGAAAGAAAGAAAGAAAGGGGAAGGACCGGAGGGAGGAAAGGGTGCTGCCAGATTTATAGACAAAAGTCCTTCAAAGTGATGCAAGTGATCTAAGTTCTGCCTTTTATAGCAGTGAGGCGGCTTCCTCAAGGATACAGATCATCCAGTAACGTCAGTTCTGGAATCCCGACCCATCCTCCCTGCCCTTTTTAAACTTTGATATAAAATCAAAGTTTAAAAAGAAAGCATTACCAAAATAATTAAGGATGCAATCCTATACATGCTTACCTGGGAGTGAGTCTCATTGAACTGAATGGGACGCTCTTCTCAGCAGACATGCATAGGATTGCACAGGAATGAAATGAATATATAAGTATAGCTATAAATACAAGCTTCTCCTCCGCCCACTCCACCACCACCGAAAAGGGAATTTTGACAGTGGAAACCAGTTGCATTTTTAAAAAATCAGAATATCAACCATCAACATCATAACGCTGAAAGTATTTGCAAGGGCGCATTTTCATTGGGGGTATACTCTGATACATTTATTATTTATTTACAGCATTTATACCCTGCTCTTCAGCCAGAAAAGGCTCCCAGAGTGGCTTACAAGCCTGCCCTCAGGCTTACAATCTAAAAGACATGACACAAAAGGAAAAGGGATTGGGAGGGGGGAGGAAGAAAGCAAAACTCAGGCACCGCTAAATTGACTTCATTATAAACAATTGAATACAAGAATTCCTTTGTATATATATAGCAATATTTAACTTTTTGTAGGTGTGTGCGTTCTGGCACTTAGTTTATTGGGTTTATTTATCAACTACAGCCTGTTGGTTTTTGGTTTCGCCCTGTGTTGTAAGGCTAGAAGAGCAGTCAGGTTACGCATCATAATTCTATTACAAATTTTCCACCGTTTCGATGCTGTCTCCTCTGTTTTAAATGCTGCTGTGTTGTTGTCTTTTCAGTTTGATTCATGTTTAATCTGCATTTTATTGTGGTGTTATTGCAATTTATTTATTTGTTGGAAAGCGGATTTGGCCAGGAGGTGGCGGGGGGATTTGTTTTTAAAAGCAGGGCAGAATGGACTCAAAGATATAAATAATACTGAATGCAATGATTGCCGCAAGACAAAAGGTTGCCAGTGATGGCCACTCCCTTAAGGTGCAATCCTATGCAAGTTTAGACAGAAAAAAGGCCTACAACTCCCAGCATGCCCCAGCCAGCTCTGCTGGCTGGGGCATGCTGGGAGTTGTAGGCCTTTTTTCTGTCTAAACTTGCATAGGATTGCACCCTTAGATTTTTATTTTTTTTAAAGGAGCTAGACACATTCATGGAGGATAGGTCTATCAATATAACTACATAGCTGGGTACCAAAGTAGCACGCCTCCAGATACTGAATGCTGGGGCAGTATGCACGATCTCCTTTCTGGCCAGCTTGTAAGCAGATCATACGCTCCGTGATCATATTTACTAGTGGGAGACCCTAGTGTCTTTACTCTATTTACTAGTGAGAGAGATGGGCAGCGCGATCCGACTGAACTCGGAGGATTACGGGCATCCTATCGAGGGCAGGTGGAGTGCGGGGGCGAAGGTCGCCTCCACGCTTCTCCCACCCTGCCAAAGACTTAGATATCCCAGCTCCAACCAACCTCACAGCAAGATTCCAAGGCCAGAGCTGGGACTCCAGATTTTCCTATGGCTCCTGTCTGGACTCTGTCTAGCAGCCATAGGATTGTCCCCTAAATTCATTATTTACTAGTGAGAGACCCTATTTTGCTAATACCTGACCGTGGTATACATACCTCTTCTTCTTTAGTATACATACATAGTTTACTAGCATTCTTCAGGTCCCGTTCCTTTTCCTCCTTCCATCCACGCACACTTACCATGGTTTGTAGAAGTGGTAGGCTGATGCATGTTGACTCTAGCGCATTTCCACGTCAGTGCACACACATAAGACACAAAATGCGATTCCACTTCTTACTAGGATGGCCACATGCATGCCCTACTTTATGAGGACAATCCTCTACTTAAAGGTGTCACCTATTGGGCAGTTCAAGCCCAGCTTAGAGATAAAGAACTCTAAAATGGGAGAGCATAGGAGCCTTAGATTATAGATCATAGAGTTGGAAGGAGCCTGCAAGGCCACCGAGCCCAACCCCCTGCTCAATGCAGGAAACTAGAGGAGGGGTCTCCCATCCATGTAATAACCAGGCCTGACCCTGCTTAACTTTCCACGCTCAGACAAGCTGAGCCAGAAGTTGCCCGTCGACTAATATCAACTCCTGGACAGTGGACCCAGGTCACCTGGTCGCAGCCTTCCCCGCTATGGTGAGAGTGGTACCATCCTATTTCTATTAAATGATAGCCATTATTTCTACCCTTGCATTCATAAATATAAATTAAGATGTGCCCATTTTATGCAAATCTGTGTCCTCTTTTTTGGTGACGCGTTTCCTCTCTTTTTTTGATAATTTGTAAGCGGGGGCCCCCCCACACATTTTTACTTACATTCACACACACTTACAACCATTCCGCATAGTAAATGTTGCTACGTGCATTTTGAGTTGCAGATCTGGAGAAGATGATAAATAAAGAGCAGGCAATTATCCTGGGGCTCTTTCGTGTGTGTGTGTGTGTGTGTGTGTGTGTGTTTTAAAATTTTACTTTTAGACCTTTACCGACCATTTTGGTGCAGGGAACAGAGTGAGGGGGTGGGAAAGCTATGTACAAACCCCTTCCCAACCACAAAAGGCTGTGATACACATTGACATTTTGGCAATCCTTCCACCACCATCACCACCACCACCACCACCACCCTGCCCCAGCACTGTTGCTGCCAATTGCTTATCTGCAATGGTCACACAGAGCTGCTATGTACATAAAATGCAGTTGCATTAGAGAGGAGAACATGACTGCAGCCTCTCCAAGATAAGATAGGCAAGGCATGAAAACAACGGCAACAGCCTGTGCATGAACCTGCAATTGTTTAAACTCTTGGTCTAAGTGACCCTGTGACTGTGAGTCAAATATTTTCCATGGGTTAAGCTGGCTGGGGCATGCTGGGAGTTGTAGGCCAAAAACATCTGGGGACCCAAGGTTGGAGAACACTGGGTTAAGGGAAGAGGAGAGGAATAAGGGAATTTCCTACACTGACCTTCCCCAGCCTGGCTCCCTCCAGATGTTTTGGCCTACAACTCCCATCATACATGCTGGCTGGGGCTGAAGGGAGCTGTAGTCCAAAACGTCTGGAGGGTGCAAGGTCAGGGAAGGTGACTATGATGACGATGATATAACAGAC
This sequence comes from Shinisaurus crocodilurus, assembly GCA_021292165.1. Lineage (NCBI taxonomy): Eukaryota > Metazoa > Chordata > Lepidosauria > Squamata > Shinisauridae > Shinisaurus > Shinisaurus crocodilurus. Next base: position 25,550 of record JAHFWL010001424.1, read on the forward strand.
TGACATCAGAGGAGTTCTGTGCAAAGTATAAACATGTCGTCGAGAAAGCAATTAGGCTTGTAAGTATTCGATCCTCAGATAACTTGCATGGAATCTTACAAGTGGAGCATTAATGCCCCGGATTGAACCTGGGAACTTCTGCATTCAAAGCATTTGCTCTGCCGCTGAGCTATGTGGTCCCTCCCGAACAAAAAGGCCCAAGAGCGGTGAGAAAGTGAAAAGGTAGCTCAGTCGTCACAGGAAGCAGGCTTGCAGCAGGTCAGACCGTTTGTTCATCTAGCTCAGTATTGCTTTCCACTGCTGCCACCGGCTTGGCTTCCCAGGATCTTAGACAGAAATCTTTCCCGTCATCTACTACAACAGGGGTGGGCAACGTGCAGCCTGCAGCCTTTTTTTTTTTTTTTTTTGCACATTGGTGCTGCTGCTGGATTTGCTGCCCCACTGAAAAAGCAGAGATTTGGCTTCAAAAACCATGTGTGCAAGGAGCATGAGTCTTGTTTTGAAGCAAAATCATGGTTCCCAGGAGGCAAATCACTAGGGTTTTTTTTGCTGCTGCACTGCCAAATTTGGCAGCATAGCAGTAGGAGCAGTGAGCAATCTCCATGGGAGGGGGGTCTGGGGGTCAATGTAGCTCCTGACCCCTGGAAGTTACCCACCCCCACTCTATGGGATCCATTTATCTGGAGATGCTAGAGATTACACCTAGGACCTTCTGCATGCAAAACATGTGCTCTGCCACTGAGCTACCCCTGAATGCACATAGAATAGCACTTTCTGTGGATGAACTAATAATTCCATAAATTGAAGGGCCGGAAGAAGCCACTGAAGGGGAAGATAGAAAATTCAAGACATTCACTAATGGCACTGTGCAAAGTTACAAAAAGAAGCCAATAAGTGTTGGACTAGGAATGGGTAGACCCGGGTTCTAGTCCCCACTCAGCCACAAAGCTCACTGGGTGACTTTGGGCCAGTCACTGACTCTTGTCCTAACCTACCTCACAGGGTTGTTGTGAGCCATCTTGAGTTTCTTGCAAGAGGAAAGAAGGCAGGATATAAATGCAATAATACACAATAAATAAATAAACAAATAAACAAATAAATGTTAATTTGTGTGACGATCATTAAAACATAGCCCCTTCATTTTTGTCAGTCATTGGTCCAGACACCACTTTCACCTGAGGATAGATTTAAACACATGCCCTAATTACAGTTCTTGGGGGGGAAACGACTGAGAGGAACATCACAACCGAAAAAGAAGCCCTTACCTATAAATAGGCCCCAGTGTCTGAAATTTGTGTATCATGATATTGTGGATGTTATGGAAACCACCTTCCTTCCAGAAGAAATACAAGTTGAACCAGCTGGTTTTCCAGTTGCCCGGTAATTCGCTAAATGGCCTGACCAGTTTCCCAGAAGCTGTGTGAACCCTGTGGTAGCTAAGGGCTTGAATATCTTCAAACCAATATAAGATCCTTAATCTTCTAGGGATGCCCAAAGCAGGCATACGGAGATGAGTCCTGGCTAGCATTATAATAGAACAAAAAGCGGGGAAAGGAGGGAGAAAAAAAACTAGATAGGCAGATAGCCAGTTCTGGGAGCCAAAATCATTCCAAATGATACAAGTTCTGCAGCTCCTAGCTCTTATACAGATTCCTTTGAGCATGTAGGTTATCCAGTAACCATAGGGCAGCAGGCTTATCAGCCTATCTTCCCTCCCCTTTAAAATCAATGGTATTTTTTGATGAGACCTTAAAAGAAAAATGCACAAAAATGTAGAGGTTTACCAAACAAGAATATACAGAGTGATTGAATAGTGAATGAATACAAGCTCATTCACCCTACAAACTAAAATGCAAAGTGAACTAGTTATGCTAAAGGCCTGTTGCATCTGGAACTTGAATACCAACAATCAACAACTCCATGGGTGCAAACGTTCATTCTTTACTCCAATACATAACATCTTCTTTTTTTTCTTTTCAAAACTTCAAACAAATGTGTCACAGGCTTATATATCGTTCCTCTGCTATGTCTTAATCATGCCAGTCAATTTACGCACCATCATATTCTATTCCGAATTTTCTATTGCTGCCTCCCCACTCCTGCTGTCTCTGGTTTTGACGCTGCTGTGCTCTGTATTTTTATTTTTATTTTACATGTGATTTATTTTTAATCCATGTTTTAATTGTGATCCATTTTGTTCTTCTTCACCACTTTAGGAAAACTTTAAAAAAGAAGAAAAGAAAAGAAAAAGTGGGGCATAAATAAATAAAAATACATTAATAATGATAATAATAAATACAGTTTTCTTGTGCCACTTTCCACTGCTCTGTATTGAAATCGTGTTCCCATGATCGCAGTGGTGAAGTGGAGGTGTGAGTCCTGGGAGTTCTTGTCAGCGGGCCCCTGCTGGGCTTTGGGCCCTTGGCAGGTGCCCAACTATGCCTACCCTTGAGGCCGGCCCTCCCAAAGTGCTTAGCGCTGTCTCTGCCACATCCTTCCTACATGTGTAGATCGCCCCCAAGTCAGCACATGTCTACATTGGAAAGTCTGGTGTGACTCACAGCAGAGTTCCCTTATATAGAGAAAGTGTGGTAACAACACAGTATTTGGTATTAGAGGGAGGGAATAAATGCAGGCTAGAGCCAGTTTAGAAGAAGTTTGAATCAACTTAGGGCACAATCCTATGCATGTTTAGACAGGGGGGCGGGGAGTCCTACAACTCCCAGCATTCCTCAGTCAGCAACACTGTTTAACTACAAGCACCCGCTAGAGCTGGGTGCATGAGTGTAAGTAAGCAAAGGCATGAGATATGGTTACTTACTTGCTTCCATCTGGGAAAGAGCACATGTTGCCTGTTGCAGAGGCAGAGAGGAAGGGGATGGAGTGCAAGAAAGGAACTGAACCGATCAAGTTACAGGACAACAAGGGGAATGAACAGGATGAGCGGCTGTTGATACAACACATTCTCTATCACACCCTAGTGTCTGGAAGCATGCAGAGTTGTTCCTATTGTCCAAGTTCTTGTACTTTCCTAGGTTGCTCGTTCTCTGACCTTCCATAGCTTTGCTATCTTTTCCTAGTTTGGCTCCTTGGCCAAACCTATGTAATCGCTGTGCTGTGAAGCTTTATGCTGAGCCTTCTAGACCAGTGTTCTCCAACCTTGGGTCCCCAGATGTTTTTGTCCTACAACTCCCAGCATGCCCCAGGCAGCGTAGCAATATCATTAATAGGCCGATTAATATGTGATTAGTAAACAATGTATGCTTGTTTATAAGGTTTTATGTACCCCTTCCCACACTAGGTGGGAAACGTTTTTGGGGGGACAGAGTCCTTCTGAAACTGGATTCCTGAACCCAGTCCTGCACCCCATAATTATACTGATTGCAGAAGAAGTATCAGCGTTATTGATTACGTCAGGGATATGTGTTATACGCAAGATGAGCAGTGTGCAAATTCAAATAGAAGTCACAGAAATGGAAGCAGTTTGACGAATAAGGAATACGGCCATGCAGGGCACACTTTCTTTTTATTTAAAAGAAAAACCAAATTTAAATAAAGTGTTATTCTGGCACATTCTTTCTCATTGTTCATTCATGCCATGTAACAAGGGGTGGGTGGGCACCAACGGAGGCTGGTATCTCCTACTTCAGTGGGACTCCTGATCCATTGCAGCTTTTATTCTGAGCTTGATCAGAGCTATCTGTGGTGCTCCATTATGGTGTACCTATTGGGGGGGGAGTTGGAGTTCAGCACCATGGATAGCTCCTGTCAAGCTCTGAATAAAGGCTGCAATGGAGCCCCACTGAAACAGGAGTCACCGGCTTCCCCTGGTGGGCAGTGAAGGAGATCGGAGGAAGATAAAAAAAACCTCCACAAATTGGCGGTACATAAACCTCTGCAAATGTTGAAGTGCAGGCAATCATTCTGAGAGACCCCACAGCCACACCCCCAAGGAGAGTCCAAAAATGCAGGCGGCTGTGTTGATGGATATCGACAAAGCAGTTCAGCAGTTCTCATTTTTGCACCAGGAGCAGGTCTTCTGTAAAGCTCATGGGTCTGAACTGCCCATTCCAGAGCAAACCAGCGGGCTGTATACAGGAAGATGAGAGGGAGCGCAGGCAGGGCCATTCCACCAGCCCTGCTGAAAGGCCTCCCTCATGACGGCTCCTCCTCCCGCAACTGCCACCACCACCAGCCATTCCAGCAGGCTGTGCAGAGGGAGATGAGAGGGAGCGCAGGGCCAAGCCCACCAGCCCTGCCAGGAGTGTTGCCCTTCTTCCCTCCCCATTCCTTTTTCCTTGTGTGTCGTGTCTTTTTAGATTGTAAGCCTGCGGGCAGGGACTGTCTTGTTAATTGCTGTAAACCGCCCAGAGAGCTTTGGCTATTGGGCAGTATAAAAATGAAATAAATAAATAAATAAACCACCCCCAAATACTCTGCATTAAAACAGGGATAGCTGTTGCTGGGAAATCCACCCCCACCTCACCCCACCCCACCCCAGCTACTGCGAAGAGTGCAGCTAAGCTTAGGGGAAACAAGGAAGCTGACTGTCCTTCCCTGCTGATTAAAAGCTCCCAGTGCTCCAACGCTGCGCTCCACTACAGCACTGCCCCAACGTGGTCCAGGAGGACGCCATGGTTGATGACACCGAAAGCTGCTGACAGCAGGCCCTGAAGAATGAATAGGCTCTCCCCCTCCCCCCCCCCCCCCGCCGCCTCACTCTCTGTGACGTTCACCCACCAGGGCAACCAAAGAGGCCCCCAAACCTAAATGGAAACAGAAAATCTATTTCATCCAGAAGAAGCTGATGCCACAATTAAGGAGGTCACAACAAGCCTCTGTTGTTGTGTTTTCTCATTGAGGAATCCTTGATAAGCTTGCAGGCCATCTAAGCTTCTGAGAAATTCCAAGTTCCAAATACAGTTGGAAAACCCTTGTCCTTAAGCTTGCCAAATAGCTCAGAGAGGGGTGGGAACAGTTTGACCTGTTCCGGTCTGTACCCTGAAGAGATGTTTGTTCTACAGTAATCAGGACACATTGCTTCTTCATGACATGCAGATAAGTATGATCACTGGCAGCTCATTGTCATTGCTCACAAAACAAAGTAAGCTTCCTTGGTCCAGAAGGAGGGGGGGGGGATGCTGAAATCAGCGGCGAGGCAATACCTTTATTCAGACCATCCAAAAATGCATAAACTGGTGGGGAATCTGCAGATCAAAATAAGGTGAAAGGGACAGCCACAGGGACCCATTGCAAAAGCCGGCCACCCTAATTGTCCTCTGTTGGTTCTCAAAGAACCGCCCCCCCCCCTCCAGCAAACCCAGGGTTTGGCTGAAATTACCCCCTCAAGTGTGCCACCCTATTTGGAGGTGGTGATTTAGGAGTGGCTGCTTTGAATTTATAATTTTTATTTAAAAAATGTTTTCAAACAATATATAAAACAACTAAATAACAAACATACAACTTGTATATAGTGCTCCCATCACCACGGGACCATATAATACATTCTATCTCTATAATCTATAGTTATTCATTATTCCAAAAACAACAACATATCTTGACACGGCATACTCCCTTTCCCCTTATTTAACACAAAATCCAAAAATAAACCCCAAATATCCTTAAAATTGTTTTTCTTTAATTGTCCCCTTTTACATTTGATATTACAAGTTAACATATCATTTAAAGCCATATCCCACACTTCTTTATACCAGTCAGTGATAGAGAAAACTTGCTGAACTTTCCATTTTCTTGCTATCATTAATCTACCCGCCGTTAACAAATTTACAATTAATTCTTTAACATTTTGAGGACCAGCCACCTTTTCTGCTTTGAATTTTAGTGAAACATATTTTTATTGTATCTGCTTTGTCTGGTGTTTATCTTGTACACTGCCCTGAAAGAGTTCCACCCTTAAAGGTGACCTAGAAATAATGAGAGAGAGAGAGAGAGAGAGAGAGAGAGAGAGAGAGAGAGAGAGAGAGAGAGAGAGATTTTAGTTCCATTTCAAGGTTGCAATTCGAACCCCAAAGTGGTTTCAGATAAATGTTTGAGGAGGTGTTTCCCTCTCCTTCTGCTGAGTTTCTTTTGTCTTATGTGCCCTCAGTCCCAGGTGACAGCTGGTCCAAAGATCTCTACTCCATCCTGCTGATGGAGAACATGATGCTGCTGCAGGACAAACTGGGCAGGTCCTCTTACCCTCCCCAGTCATACTGCAGCAGCAAGCATTGCCAGAAAGATGCTCCAGCTCAGCAAGGATTGGTCCTGTGTGTTTTCTTCAATGAACGTTGTCGATGGGTTTTTTATAACCTCTCTGGGTGATGAGACGACGGATGAGGGACAGAAGAGTGCCATGCAGTGGAGGCTGGTGACCCCTGCGTTAGTGGGGCCTCCTTCCTCACCATTGCATCTTTTTGTTTGAGCTTTGTAGAAGCTATCCATGGAGCTCCATGGTGGTGAACCTATTTTGGGGATGGAGTTCAGCACCATGGCTAGCTCCTATAAAGCTCAAACAAGAAGATGCAATGGATAAGGAGCCCCACTGGCACAAGAGTCACCGCCCTCCCCTGGTGCCATTTCCCTGTGATATTTTGGAACATCTGGGACAGGGTCGTCATCTTTTCCCTCGCTTTGTTTGACATTAGTCCATGGGCTGGATTAGCTGATACCTGTCCCCAGACCATCCCAGGCACACAGTGGGATGCAGGAGTGGGTGTGGGTGTGGGTGTGGGTGTGGGGGGGGGAGGAAGTGTGTGTGTGAGATATGTGTGTCTGTCCTGCCCTCCAGAAACTGAGATCAAATTTCTGTTGACGAATCTCAGGTGGGAATTTTCCCCCACAAATTGCAAGGTGTGGAGAAATGCCTGTATATGACTCTTGTGGTCTGTAATGTGTACTTTGTGTAGCCGCTGTGAGGCACTCGTGTATCTGAGTAGACCCTGAGGCCTTCTTTTGCGCCCAGAGTGCTCAGTTGGTTAGCCGTTCCAAGAAAATCAACAATAATGTACAATACACAGAGACAGTGTTGGGTTTTAACTTAGCCACAACTTTATTGGTTACAGCTTAGAGTCTGACAGGGCACATAGAAGGATCCCTTGATAAGCCTGCCTGCCTGCCGTCCAGTCCACAACCCAGCCTGCTCAGGGGACCTTTAACAGGGGAGGCGAGGTTTCGCAGGAGCAGGGGTAGATCCTGCCCACATGCTTCCCTGCTCTCCTATGATGAAGTTTGCTGTTAAACTGAAAGATCCATTGTGGAAATAGGTCCAAGGGTCCAAAGTAACTATGTCAGAGGAAATGGTTGAATTGGTGGGTCTGAATCAGTTTTATTTTCAGATCCCTGGGGAAATAAAGATCATGGTAAAAGACAGGGCACCAGAAACCCTGATGCAGGCTGATGTCACAAACTGCAAATCCTCAGGTAAGCAACCACAATACTGTTGTTTTGATAGAAGAGGATGAAGGAGAATATGGTCAGAACATAAAAGACAGCGAGGAAGGTGTAAATTCAGATCAAGGTTTGGCAACTACTATTCTATGATTCTAAGTAACACAGAAGTATCTGACCATATGGAAATGGATGCAGAGTTTGAGTTCCAAAATGGGGGAAGGTTTAAAGATGAGGAACTGAAGGACTCTAGTGTACAGAATTGCTAGAGGGAAGTTGCTAGGAAGCTGCTAGACCATTGGAAACTTCAGGTTCCAATGAAAGCAGAGAGAAACTGACCTGGACTGGAAAGATGGTTTACTGTATAGGATAGTGACTCGTGAGGCCTAAAATAGGGACCTAAAATAGGAACCCTTAAAACAATTGGTTGTTCCAAATATGTACAGAGAGCAAGTTTTGGAACTATCCTATGATATTCCTTGTGCAGAGCATATGGGAATGAACAAAACAAGGAACAGGGTAAGTAGTCAATATTGCTGGCCAGGTATGGTACACCATATACAAGCCTATCTTCAGTCATGCAAGGTGTACAAAAGTATGCAAAAAGAAAACTATGAGTCTTATATTTTATTTTAAAATGGTGTGTGTACACTTCTTCAATTGCGTCCTGTATGTAATAAGCAAATGTTAAGAAGATTACATCCTCAAGGTACCAAATCAATTTCAGGTTGGTGTTGAACTTTAAAAAAAAAACAAAACACCTCAAGGTGACGTATGGTCAGAAAGAAAAGGATCCTGCAAATAAAATAGGTCAACGAGTTCATCCAGTGGGTAAAAACAAGGCTGATCCTTCCTCTAAACATAGGAGGAAAGTTTGCATTGACCTTTTTAAATCATAGGACCAGATATCCTGAAATAGTTACAGTGGTTTCAATGGGCAACATTATGCTTGCAGTAACCCTGTGGCATGTGTTTTTCAGATTGGGCACAATGGCGTGAGTCATATGCAACCTGGAATCCTATATGTGGGGACAAGAGCTGGTGGTACAAATATGTTCTGTTTTGAGATGGTCATGGATTCTGAGAAAGTTCAATTTTAAGGTAGAAATAGCAGAGGCATTATCTAGGAAAGAGTCTTCTTACCCTTAAGCTATTAGAATGCTTCACACAGTATATCCTAGAATGGAAGACTGTGTTCCGCTTGTTTATAAATGCGGGGAGGTGTGGAGAAACTGTGGGTCAGTTTGTCCCATTGATTTTAGGAAGAGACATCATCAGTTCAGACATGTAAACACAAATTAATGTAAACACACACAGAGTTCTTTGCTCCTTGGCTCCCAATGAGAATGAACCCTAGTAGACATTAGCCCAAAACCAATAGAGTGCCCAGGCAGCCGTGGAGCACATGTAGCCCAGGAAAAGGAACTGGAATCCGTCAGTCAGGATGGGGGGTGTTCTGCTGGTGGGTTTGCCATAGGCATCTGCTTGGCCTCTGTGGGAACAGGATGCTGGACTAGCTAGGCCTGTGGTCAGATCCAGCTGGGCTCTTCTTGCATTTTGGAGTGTTTTTCTCACAGCTAAACTCTCTTCCAGTATGGGACCTTACAGACAAGCACTTTTCTTTTCTGTAAACTCCAATACTGGAAAGGCGCTCAGCTGGGAGAAAAGCACTTAAGAACTTGGCAGGGAGACGATGGAGAGGGATGCCATGGGCAAGGGGGCAATTAGCCCCCCACCCACCTACCCATGTGATACCCTTGCTCTAAAAATTGGACCCAGGTTGGAGAAAACACAGGTTTAAAAGTGTGCATGGTCTGGAGAAAGTGGATAGAAGTTTTTCTTCCACTCTCTTAACACTAGATTTTAAAAAAAGATTTTAAGTATTTAAAAGCAGGAACAATAATTTAAAATAATTTTAAAAGAAAAGATAAATATCCAAACAGCTAAAACTTGGGAAAGGACGAGTTTAAAACACAGCATTAACATATCATTAAAAATAAAATGAGCAGCATTTAAAAATTCTTTAAAAGGCCTTTTACGAAAGCCTGGAAGAATAAAAACGTTTTTGCCTGGTGCTGAAAAGTCAACAAAGTAGGTGCCAGGTGGACCTTTCTAGGGACAGCATTCCACAATTTGGGGGCCACCACAGAAAAGTCCTGCTCATGAGTAGCCACCTACTGAGTCTCAGTATATGAGGGCACTCAGAACAGGGACTCAGATTATGATCTCAGGACATGGGCAGGAACATATGGAAAGAGGTGGTCCTTCAGATTCTGAGGCCCCAAGCTATGAAGGGCTGTACAGATTGACACCAGCATCTTGAATTGGGTCTGCAAACAAACTGGGAGCCTGTGATTATGGTTGTATGCCACAGTTGCTGTGGAAGGCAGACAAAAGCTGAGGAGGGCTATTGTCTGCCCTGCTGGTTCTTCTTGTGGGCTTCCCAAAGGCATCTGGTTGGGCACTGTGGGAAACAAGATGCTGGACTAGATGGACCTCCGGTTTGATCAGCAGGGCTTTTCTTAGGTTCTTAGGTCTGCTACTATTGTACCTGCTTTGACCCTAAAATTATAGGAAGCTATGAACACTTTGCCTTGTCTAAATTGTATTGCATGCGTGAAGAGCTGAGAAGCCCTGCCCCAAAATTATTTCTCTCAATGCTGGTGTCTTATTTGTCCTATTCAGGAGCAAGCTGCCATTGGAAATTTAGGAACACTTTCAGGTAGGGATGTGTGTGTGCCTGCGAGGCAGCACCCATCCTTCCTCAGAGTGCTTAGGTTTCACATGTTTCATCTAGCCTCAAGGGCTGATGGGAAGTCTCTCCTTGCTGATTGATGGGAGTCAAGAGGCTGTAGTGTAGAGTCAAGAAAATTGGCTTGTCTGGGATCAGGAGACGGTCAAAAGTGGTTCCAACCTCCTCTCCCCTCTTAGTTTTGATCTTGAAATTTCGCAGCATCTGGAAAGAGAGAGAAAGGGAAAGAGAGAAGGTGGGTGAGACATGATCGAAAACAGGAAGCAGGATGTGATCCAAGAGGTCACGTAGGGTTACAGGATCGCAAGCTTTGGCCCCGAGACTCGGATTTTTGAGACCTTTCTCAGGGCTTCAATCCAGGCAGGAAGTTTTGAATCCTGAACCTACAAATTTTGCCGCAGTATAATTGGCAGTAAGTAACAATATTATTTTAAACCACTGTTGGTCACTCCTTCTGAGAGACAAAACATGTTCTTGATTCTTATTCTGTTGGTCATTTTTATTGCCCTTTGCTGCATTGGGCAACATTCAGTGGAAAAGGTGGGAGACAAACTTAGCTAAATAAAATAAATATTGGATATCGCCGGTGGGTGGGGAGGCTTCTAGTCTTCCCCCAAATTTCAGATGTCTCAGCCAGAAAATTAGGGAGGGGAGAAATCCTCCAAAAACTACAGGGAACCCCTCTTTTCCCCTAAATGTTTCTATTTAATTGAGCCTTCACATCTCTCTAGCTACATCTCTGGGACCTGCCGAAGTATCCAATTTTTGTCTTCAAAAGTTCGCAGCCCTGTGGGATCATGAGCCCTCACCCTATGACATCACATGTGATGTCACAAACCCACCAAATCACGGCCACCACAAATTTCTGAAACGATAGCTAACCACCCCCCACCAAGGTATCATCACGGAGAGACATGGTTGGACTCACATGGAACAAAAAGAGATGCATCTCCAGCTCAGCAATCCTGCGCCCGAGGCACTGACATGGCCCAGAACCAACGCTCAGCCCTCGGAAGTGTCTGGAGTCTTTAGTGAACCACCTTCCTGGGTTGAATTGCTCAGGCTTGGTGAAAAACCTGGGATCCCGACCCATTGGATAAGTTCCTACTTGGACTAATGTCGCTGAAGAGGAGAAGGAGGGAAAGGGTCAGTCAAGCTCTAGTAACAGATCCCCCCCCCCATGATATTGATCTCTAGGGTTCCTGAACACTTGCGGCAGAACTTCATTATTTATTGATTATTAAATTTCTGTTGAGTTGGATCCTGAAATAGTCATACATAGAATAGTCCCTTTGAAATCAATGGAGCTCTAGACATGACTAACTTAAGCCCCATTGAAATTGATGGGTCTACTCCAAGTGTGACTAACTCTGGATCCAATCTAGATATAGATGATAGATATAGATATAGATATAGATATGCTGCCCTGTTAAGTTCTCTTGGCAGTTTACAACATAAAGATCATCACATTACAATAACAATGCAATCAAAGTAACAAATAAAAAATATCACAGTAAAATCAAAACAGTCAATTCAAAACAGAGCAAAGGAGTAAAACCACAGAGCCAGATCAATTTAAAAGCAGAGAGCGGAGGGATAACAAATCCACAGAGCTGCATCAGTTTGTGTGTTGTTGTTGTTGTTTTTAAAAAAGTCCACAGGAAAATTAATATTCATTTTTGTGCAAATCTCTCAAAATACACACATTTTGGTATGCAATTTTGCCTAATGTGTACATTTTTGCAAGCAGTTTCCCATAATATACTGCGGTTTGTATGTTATTTTCACCAATGTACACATTTTTGTGCACACTTTCCCCTAATGCATCCAGTTTTGTGTGCGTTTTTTGATTGAAGAGCTACGTCGCAAAATCTGGAGAAGTGCAAATGCCGAAGGATACAGGATGACTGCATTTTGGAGTGTGTTTTGGTTCGTGAAGGGCAAACTGGTGGCCTAGAGGGCGACTCAACAGAAGCGGAGCCAACTATATCTAGTTCGCTACGTTTTATAGACTTTCATAGATCACAGAGTTGGAAGGGGCCTGCAAGGCCATCGAGTCCAACCCCCTGCTCAATGCAGGAAACTAGAGGAGGGGTCTCCCATCCAAGTAATAACCAGGCCTGACCCTGCTTAGCTTTCCATGCTCAGGCAAGCTGAGCCAGCATAAGCCACAGGCCTGTACCTACCAAAGCTATGATTGATGAGACAACTGTGAGTAACACAAGGGGCTTGGGGCACTGCCCCCTGCACATACAAGAAAGCCAGTACGGTTAGCACTCGCTAAAGGCCGAAAGCGCAAAGGTGAGACTGAGAGTAGGAGAAGGGGGATAAAATGGGAGCTGACAGCAGTTGAACTTATGCAGAAAATAGGGAGGGCATGGACAAGCAATTAGAATGCTTTCAAGGTCATGGCTAGATGCTCAAAGTTGAAGCCGAGAGAGAGAGAGAGAGAGAGAGAGAGAGAGAGAGAGAAGCCAACGTTCTGCGCAGCAAAGATGAAGCAATGCCATTAGCGTCCCCTGCCTTCCAAAACTGGCTTCCCCCAAAATATGGCGGTCAGCCTCTCAGCTACCTGCACCCACTCTCAACTCCCATACACAAAGGTCTGATTCTATATACAAAGTCATAGATGTTCCAGCTGCCACTTTTAACCATAGTCCCCAAAAGGAGAACTAAAATGATCAAGGGGCTGGAGGAACTCCCCTGTGAGGAAACGTTACAACGGCTGGGATTCCTTAGCTGGGGAAAAAGGCAAGTCAGGGAAGACATGTCATAGAGGTGTACAGAATTACGGTATGCAGGTTGTGGATCGCGGTTCATTCTGTGTAATTTTCCCGTTCATGCAAAACAAGCAGCAAAACAAGCAAATGTGAATGTAAATCAGATGCAAGAGAAGCAGTGAGCTGATGTTCAGAGAATTCTGGTAAGCTCGAACATCACTCATTCATCCATCTCTAGTCTAGGCCAAGCCTGTTTTAAAGATAAGGAACACTAAGAAGGGAGACACACACACCCCAACATCTGGGACTTTTTAATTTAGGAAAGAGGCGAGAGAGGGGAGACGTGATAGAGGTGTACAGAATTATGCATGGTGTGGAGAAAGTAGATAGAGAGACATGATTTCTCTCTCTCTCTCATAATACTAGAACCCAATGGGGTCAACGACCCATGAAGCTGATTGGTGGGAGATTCAGGACAGATCAAAGGAAGGACTTCTTCACACAGTACAGAGTTAAACTATGGAATTCACTTCTGCAATATGTAGTGATGGCCACTAATTTGGATGGCTTTAAAAGAGGATTGGACTAATTAATGGAGGAGAAGGCTATCAATGGCTACTAGTCCTGATGGCTATACGCTATCTCCAGTATCAGAGTCAATATGCCTATGTGTACACCAGTTGAACAGAATGCTGGACTAGATGGACCCTTGGTCTGATCCAGCAGGGCTCTTTTTATGTTCTTAAGGGCCATATATGCCAGCCTGAACTCTTTGAATGGAGGGTGGCATTAAAAAAAAATGCAGTGTCATCATTAATAAATGTAATAACTGTAATATCCCACCTTGGGATATTACAGTTGCTTGCTCACCTTGGCAGGAATAAAGTAATTCTGAAGGATAATTTCTTGTGTTGTATATCTTTGCATAGTCACTGCAGTTGTATGGAGCCTCAAGTGACATGGGAGGAGAAAAAGAGGAGAGGCATTCCTCCACACAGCACTAATCCACTCCAGGAAGCTCAGGTCTGGGCAGGGATAGGTCAACTTCAACCCTGCATGGACCGCTTTAAAAAAAATGGAACTCCCGTTTGTGAAATGGCTCCCCAGCAACACCAGCTTTGCTTCACCAATTCATTTCACTGACTCTTCAGTACGTTTAATTGGGAGTAAGTCCCATTTAATTCAATGGGGCTAGCCCCCAGCCTCCAAGGGCTCATTGGTGACTCCCCCGCACATTCAGTTTTACCCAGAATCTACCCAGAAATAAGTTCCGTTGAGTTCAATGGGACTTACCCCCAGGTAAAGATTGTGTATGCTTACTTGGGAATAAGCCCCATTAAACTCAAAGTGACTTACCTCTGAGTAAATATGCATAGGATTGCAGTGTTCATCATCTATGGCTGACTTTAGCTGGATCAGTGCCAGCCTGCTTTTTTATGTAAATGAAGAACAAATTTGTTCAACTTCAAACTGTTTAGGAGATTACTTACTAGTTCTAATGGCATTCATCTCAGTTGACCATAGGGTCATAGAGTTGGAAGGCGCCTGCAAGGCCATCGAGTCCAACCCCCTGCTCAATGCAGGAAACTAGAGGAGGGGTCTCCCATCCAAGTAAGAACCAGGCCTGACCCTGCTTAGCTTTCCACGCTCAGACAAGCTGAGCCAGCGTGAGCCACATGCCCCTGCCTGCTTGCTTCTTGGCTCTCTTCCTGCCAAGGAAGCGAGTGTTAGCAATGATGAGAAAGAGGATCAGGAGCAAAAGCAGCGGGTGGCAATGGCAGTGAGAAGCTAGACTCACTGAGGGAGGGGGCCCACGGAGGGTGTCCTGCACAAGGGCCCTCAAAACCCTGGAGCTGGCACTAGACCTCATCTCTGATCAAATCTAGCAAGCCATAAAAAATATGCAACTGTTCAGCTACACTACAATACATGCCAGGATACCTGAGCAATGTAATGAAAAGTCTTCTTCTAGCACCGAAAAGACATCAAGGTTGGCACCAGGTGAGCTTCTCTGGGGAGATACATTCCACATATGGGGTGCCACAACCAAAAAGGCTCTGTCCCTGGTCACCACTTGCCTAATTGTTGTTAACCAGCCAGAGAGCTTCGGCTATGGGGCAGTATATAAATGAAATAAATAAATAAATAAATAAATAAATAATAATAATAATAATAATAATAATAATAATAATAATAATAATAATATGATCCTCAGCTGGTGGAGGGACCCTTAAGACAGCCCTCTGCTTCTGATGATGGACAAAGGGCAGACTCATGCAGTAGAAAGCAGTCATTCATATTTTGTGCAGATAGTTGGGAAGAAATTATTTGCAACAGCTCCCTCACACACACCTGCATGCACGCACACACCGCATGTACGCAATGCAAACCAACTGCCTGTGCAATCGTCATTTCTATCATCCTAAATATCTCTCCCACAAAATGCTACACAGAACTGAAGTGCTTTCCATGGAAGAACTTTGTTAAAACAGTCTTGATTTCCCCGAGATTAAATGAGCAACTGAAGGCACAATCCTATACACGTTTAGACAGAAAGAAGTCCTACAACTCCCAGCATTCCTCAGCCAGCCATGCTGGCTGGGGAATGCTGGGAGTTGTAGGACTTCTTTCTGTCTAAATAGGATTGAGGTCTAAGAGAACTATATTATAAAACCTCTTTGGTTTTAGCACCACCTAGTGGAGCTATCTCAACAGTGGCAGCAGATCTAAATCTGTCTGTCTGTCTGTCTGTCTAAAGATGATTAGACATGATGGCAACAGATCAGTTGGTTTAAACCTGGATCTTCCACAGCTACATAGAAAGGTGGGAGTGAAAGGCTGAATTAAGTACCCAAAGAGCAATTTGTTTATTATTTTTTATTTATTTACAGCATTTGTATACCGCTCCATATCTAGACCGATTCTGGAGTGATGAACAATAAAAAGATGAAACAGATAAAAGAATAAAGACAATGTATTAAAAATAGGGTAACATTAAAACTGTGGCTGGTCAGCAAGGAAGGCTTCCCGGAACAAAGATGTCTTCAGCAGGCGCCGAAAACAACACAGTGTGGGAGTCTGCCTGACCTCCAGAGGCAGGGAGTTCCACAGGAGCGGTGCCACCACACTGAAGGCCCTTCTCCAGGTGGACTCCAATTGGGCCACAGGTCAACGTGGAACCACCAAGAGAATGTCCTCCTCAGTGACCAGGCAGGTTGGTAAGGGAGAAGGTGCTCTCTATTACCAGAACCTTAAACCTGATCCGGTAGCGAATAGGCAGCCAGTGCAGTTCCCTCAGCAAAGGAGTTGCATGCTGAAAAGGGGCAGCTCCCGACAACAGCCGAGCTGCTGCATTCTGCACTCGCTCCAGCTTCCGGAGCAGCCGTAAGGATTCGGGTGAGGAGCGCAGAATCCTCCCCCTGCTTACCTCCCTCTACTTCCCGAATGCTTCTCTTTTCCTCAGGGCTCACTTCCAGTATCAGAGCCTGGCTGAGGGGGGAAATTATGCACGGGGAAGAACGGCAGAGAAATCAGCCGACATTATGTGTTTCCACACCACCACCACCAAAAACATGGACCGTATATACATGGGGCAGGGGTGTCAAACCGCCTTCAGCCCAGGGGGCCGAATTCAAGTTTGGAGGAGCTGGGGGGGGGCTGCATTCCAGTGGTGGGCGGGGCCAAAAGCAAAAGGGGCGAGGCCAAAATACCCAAACTATCTGCATATTTTAGCTTAAAGCTCTTACTGCCAGTAACTAAAACTGAGGAGAGGCATTTCAACCTTTTAGAAGGGGGGGCGGACTGCACAAATGCCAAGAAACCACTAAACTACCGGTGGGAAACCTCAGAGGGCCAGATTGGAACCCAGGTGGGCTACATTTGGATCACCTCGACGCCTCTGATATGGAAGGTAAAGACATGAAGGAGGACCATGTAGTAAGGAGTTGATTTTGTGTCTTTGTTTCCAAATGATCTGAGCACAAACCCTCGGGTATTTTCCAACCACCTTCTTTTGGTTTTGTAAAAATGAGCCCATTTACAGGAGACGGAAACATGCCCCACTCTTCGAGCCCACACAGCTTCCCCTGGCTTGCCCGAGAATGACAAAGCTGAGCCATTCTTCTGTAACGTGTTAGTTTTCCTTTCGTCGTTGACATCCGGCCTTTGAGAATGAGTTCCCTTAAGGCAGCTCATGACGTCGGCCATGAAGCTCACTGGGAGACTTTGGGCCAGTCTGAATCTTTCTTTCGAGCCCTGAATCTCTGGGAGGCCCTCTGCCCCACCACCCTGCTGTCCGTGGGCACTTGCTGAAATAAAGCTACAGGGCCCCCGATGATCTCTGTGGCATCTGATCCCCCCCCCCCGGATTAACTGGCTTTTTGCTCACATGTGCTTCACCTCCTGCTGCCCCCCCCCCGAATCTTTTTCCCTGAGGTTTTCTTCTGGAATCCAATGTGAAATCCAAAGCCAGTGTGGCGTAGTGGTGAGAGAGTTGGACTGGGACTCGGGAGATCCGGGTTCTAGTCCCCACTCAGCCATGAAACTCACTGGGTGACTTTGGGCCAGTCACGGACTCTCAGCCTAACCTACCTCACAGGGTTGTTGTGAGGATAAAATGGAGAGGAGGAAGAGGAATATGTAAGCCACCTTGGGTTCCTTTCAGGAAAAAAGGCAGGGTATAAATATAATAAATAAATAAATAAATGCCATCCTCTCCCCTGTCCATACATCCCTTTTTACAAATAGGGGTATCCTTAGGAGACAGGGTCCTTTAAAGACACACCATGAGAGAGACTTTAGAGCGGTGTTCTCCAACCTTGGGTCCCCAGATGTTGCTGGACTACAGCTCCCAGAATCCCCTGCCATTAGCCATGCTGGTTGGGTATGCTGGGAGCTGTAGGCCAGCAACATCTGGGGACCCAAGGTTGGAGAGCCCTGCTTTAGAGCATATGTAAATTAGCCGATGCAGTTGTGTGCCCTTTTTGTCCCGTGGGCCTGAGCCCCGGATCTTTTTGACCCCTCCTCTCGTTTCCTGCATTGAGCAGGGAGTTGGACTCGATGACCTTGTAGGCCCCTTCCAACTCTATGATCCTATTATCCTAGCACTGCCCCTCCCTTCCCTGGGCCTGCAACAATCCCAGATTCGCAGGTGCTGATGTCCGACCTACTCATTTTTCTCTCATTTACCACTAGGTGGCAGAGGCCATCTACGCTCTTCAGTAGGACCAGGAACTCCTCTGCCGATAAATCTCCAGGTGCCAATCAAACTGAGACAAGGTGAGGTATTTCTGGCATCTTGATATACCGGGCGTGACACACACGGGTGAAACTCAGGATTCCTGATCATGCGTGCCATGTGAATCACTCTTTCTAGCTGGAATTCCGATCTGAAGATAGGATTTCGTATCTCTGATCAACTTTCACAGTCTTAGGTAGGGATGGATGGACATTGTAAAATCCATTCTGTCTACACTTAGTGGATTCTCAGGCACCTTTCATTCAGTCATCTGCTCATTGGTGGAGTTCGATTTTATGCAAATACATTTGTATGAACATTCACAAATTCCCAAAAATGCACAAATCCCCGCAACACACATATTTTCACACATTAGCCTATGGGGGAAATGTGCATTTTTGGTTGCTGTGTGTGTCCCCCCCCCCCCCCAGTATTTTTCTATGACTAATTTGTATAACATTACAGAAAGTAAAAACAAAAACCAGTCCTCAAGTCCGTGGAATCCATGTGAGGGAAAAGCCGGTCTGCCGCAGAAGGTGTGGGTCCAATTCTTAGAAGTTCAAACGCATTAAGTCCATTGTGGATTTCCCCGTCAACCCTAGTCTCAGGCTGAGATCATCTACCCACTTACCCACTGCAATCCCAAACCCACTTAACTCAGTGGGACTTACTTCTGAGTAGGCATGCATCAGATTGCATGAGAAAATTCTCGTCAGAAAATTTCTGAGATTTTTCTTTTTCTCACCTCCTCCTACACTCATGTCCATCTAGTTCCGTGTTCTGTTCACACAGTGGCCGACCAGCTGCCCACGGGAAACCCACAAGCAGGACATGAGTGCAACAGCACCCTCCCACCCATGTTCCCCAGCAACTGGTGTACATAGATCCTCCTCCTCTCCATTTTATCCTCACAACAACCCTGTGAGGTAGGTTAGGCTGAGAGTCAGTGACTGGCCCAAAGTCACTCAGTGAGCTTCATGGCCGAGTGGGGACTAGAACCCGGATCTCCCAAGTCCCTGTACAACACTCTAACCCAGGGCTCTCCAACCTTGGGTCCCCAGATGTTGCCAGCCTACAGCTCCCAGCATACCCAGCCAGCATGGCTAATGGCAAGGGATTCTGGGAGCTGTAGTCCAGCAACATCTGGGGACCCAAGGTTTGGAGAGCCCTGCTCTAACCACTATGCCACACCAACTCTCCTTTTTCCTTTATATTTTTCATTCAGGCTTCTGCTTGGCTAGAAATCCTTTCATGTGTTTCCGCTAATGGGAAGTGCTCTTGATCTTTCAAAGATGAACAGGAAGCAATTGAAAGAATGTGCTATTGTGTCTGGGAGGGCTTGGGGGCCCTTATTTGTTTACTTTTAGCATCATGATGTCAGCAGGAAGGAGGTGCTCCGCTTTGAGTTGGTTTTAGAGGAAAGGTAAGGAGGAAGAGGTGAGTAAAGTAGAAATGAAAGACTGGCTTCTTACCGAGAGGTATGAGTATGGGGGCGTGGGAACTACGCTAGGAATTTTTACCATCATTGTAATGTAATGCTCACTGGTGTGTCACACGACGCACACCCCAAAATGACTTTCTTACGCTATTGCTGTCATTATATCCTGCATTCTTCAGACCAGTTATATCACAACTTTTTTATATGTTGCGTTTTCCCCACGGTATATGTTCCAATGTGTGCTAAACTTGTGGTTCTGTTCTGGGGGTAGGAGGAGTGGCTTCAGCGGGGTAGGGGGCCTGGAGGGGGTGGCGCTGCAAGGAGGAAGTGTCCTATAGGGCAGTGTTCTCCAACCTTGGGTCCCCAGATGTTTTTGGCCTACAACTCCCAGCATGCCCCAGCCGGAGTTGTAGGCGATAGTAGGCGATCACTCGTGACAGAGTAAGATTGTCTTCCAGGATAAAATTACAAAAAGAAAATTATAAAAGGAGGAAATTCTAAAAAATTGTGTAGACTCTAGCGATGGGTCCGTAAGTGACTGTGGAGGCCAATTCTAGATCCACACAGCTTCCCACAGTGAGGACACAGGTTAACAGATGGAAGATGGTCCTGTAAAGGATTTGTTTGATGTGCTTTTCGCTTAGCACATTTCTCCCTTTCACCTTGCACTCGGGCTTCTTCAAAGTCCATGGAACCTTTGTGAAAGGCCAACCTCCATTTAGATCGTTCATGGGCCAGAGCTTCCCAGTTTTTGATGTTTATATTGCATTTTTTTAGATTAGCCTTGAGAACATCTTTAAACCTCTTGTACTGACCACCGATATTCCGCTTTCCATCCTTGAGTTGGGAATAAAGTAACTGCTTTGGGAGACACAGCAGTCAGACATTCGAACAACATGACCGGTCCATTGAAGTTGGCGTTGAAGGATCATTTTTTCAACTCAAATAGTCTTTGCTTCTTCCAGTACACTGACATTTGTTTGTCTATCTTCCCAAGTAATTTGCAGGATTTTCCGGAGGCAACGTTGATGAAATCTTTCAAGAAGGTGGAAATGACGTTTATAGATAGTCCATGTTTCGCAGGCATACAATAAAGTTGGTAATACAATGGCTTCATAAACCAGCGTTTTGGTCTCCTTACAGATATCCCGATCCTCGAACACTCTATGTTTCATTCGAGAAAACGCGGCACTTGCGGAGCTCAAACGATGCTGGATTTCACTGTCAATGTTAGCCGTAACAGAAAGATAGCTGCCAAGATGGAGAAAATGATCGACATTTTCCAGTATTGCCCCGCCAAGCTGGATTGATGGCATCACCAAAGGGTTGACTTGCACTTGCTGATGAAGCACTTGCTGATGAAGCACTTGCCGGAGTTGTAGGCCAAAAACATCTGGGGACCCTCAACCTTCAGTTGCTCGCTGTCCTGTCACCCCCATGACTTCTCTCCTTGCCCAGCGAACTAGAGAGTAAATGCTTCCCCCTCCCCACCTCCCTCCCCTGTCCAAATAAAGTTTGGAATGTCTTTTTAAGCCTTCCAAATTGTCTCCGTCCTTTTTATTTTCTTGCCTCAAGGAAC
Organism: Shinisaurus crocodilurus; assembly: GCA_021292165.1. Classification (NCBI taxonomy): domain Eukaryota; kingdom Metazoa; phylum Chordata; class Lepidosauria; order Squamata; family Shinisauridae; genus Shinisaurus; species Shinisaurus crocodilurus. The sequence continues at coordinate 46,661 of JAHFWL010001424.1, forward strand.
AACTAGCTGAAAAACACACCGGATATACATGTCTACTCAGAGGGAAATCACATTGTCTTCAATGGCACTTCCTCCTGCAAAAGTCAGAATGAGAGAGGGGGGTTTGCTTTGGCTTTCGGGAAGGAGCTGTGAATTACTGGGGTTTTATATTTATATAAAATATTTATATATTTATATATATATGTATAAATGTACCGGTATATATATATATATATATATGTATATATAAATGTGTATATATGTATATATGTATAAATATATGTATTAAATATATATATATATATATATATATATATATATATATATATATAAATATATATTTATATATTTATATATATATGCTCCTTTGCACCAGTGAACGTGCGCATAATTTAATGGATCTAAAAAAAAAAACACCCCCAAAAAACTTAAAGGTCCATTTCCCCTGCACACATCACCTTTCCAACTCCTCCTTCGTCTCCGTAATTGCATTTGTGTGTGACATAAGATCACGTTTTCAACACAGTGGAAACTGTGCTGTATTCATTAGCATGTGCCCCAACAGTGGTAAATGCTTTTTCCATAAATACTGGGACGATGCTCCCTGATACACGGAAGAGGCTGCTAGTGTAGATCCCCCCTGAATCTCGGGGAGGAAAGGAGATGGAAGAATCAAAGCTGAAGCCAAGGCTACATGCCTGTTGAACAGGGTGGCTGGTGACAGGTATGCATTCATTCATTCATTCATTCATTATATTTTTAATCCACCCAATAACCAATGTTCTCTGGGCAGATTGCAGCAATTAAAATAGTAAAAGTCCAAACAGCTAAAAAATATAAAATACAATACAATATCTAAAAGAATAAAATACAATACACGGAGTCTACAAGGAGAGGAGGGCTTAGGAAGAAAGATGTCAAGTTTGGTCTTGGACACAAACGGCAATGAAAGGCTCCAGTGAAAATATCAGACCAGCAGTTGTGGGATTCAGTCAGCCTCTCCCCCAATCCAGGACTCTCCAGATATGTTGGAGGTACAACTCCCAGCATTCCTGACCGTTGGCCATGCTGGCTGCAGATGATGGGAGTTGAAGACCAAAACATCTGGAGGGTCCCAGGGTGGATAAGGCCGGATTAGAAAGGAGTAGAAATGTCTAGGGTAGAGAGGGAGAAAAGGTAGTCATTACTTACAGACGACGCTGAAAGGCATGGGACTCAGTGAGGTCACCCAGGGACAGTGTGTAAAGCAGGCTTCCCCAACCAGGCACCCTCCAGATGTTCCTGAGCTACAACTCCCATCATCCCCAGCATGATGAGCATCATAGTCCAACATATCTGGAGGTCACTGGGCTGGGGAAGGCTGGTGCAGAGACAGGACATCAAAGGGCTGAGCAGAAAAAAACATGGGTAGAGCCTCCTCCTGCTGAAGTATCGGAAGTGCAATTAGACAGGTAGGAAGAGAACCAGCTGAGGACAGAGTCAGAGATGTAGGGAAGGGGAAAGCAACCTGGTGCCCCCCCCCCATGTTACAGACTTCAATTCCTACCCCCACCCAGCATGGCCAATTATCAGAGATTATGGGATTTGTCGTCCAAAACATCAAAGGGGCATCAGTTGCCTCCCCCAGCTAAGCCGCAAGACGCTGGAGAATTGTGCAACTCTTGCTTCTGCACTGAAATCAAAACCCAGAATCTTCTTCTTTCTTCCCAGGAAATTCTCAGCGCCTGTTTATCTTACCCACACCTTCCCTCCTGACATTAGAACACACCTTTGTTTTGTACAACGTACCCAGTCTCTGACACCACAGTAAACCAAAAGCACCTAACACTTTCTAACATATCTAAATGCTGAACCTTTTACTCTACCCATGTAATTACTATAACAGACCCACTGACAGCTATTTTGGCATCCTGACCAAGAGATTACGGTAAGCTATTCGAGAGCAAGGAGATGGCCATATTTTCAAGCATCTCTGGACAATTTCCTCTCATTTCATTGTTTTTTAAGGTATTTATATCGCTCCCTTCATATAACTATATCCCAAGGTAGACCACAAAAAGATGTTGAACCAACCAATAGCAAATGCCCCTGAGCAAAACTCTGGGGTCAGACAAGCAGATTTCCCCTCCCCCTCCTCCCCCTGCACCCATGTGTCACACACACACCCCAAATCTGCTCCAAGAACAGATGGGGGGGAGCACGGGGGCTGTAGGCGGGTGGGAGAACCACCAGCTCTGTCGTTCTGCTGGCAGCCAGACACAGCTGGATACAACCTTCAGATTCCATAGCTGTGAGGTCAAGAATTCTTGAGAAAGGCTGTGACTACTTTCTTTGACTGCCTCACATCTGCCAAATTCCTTCTTGAAGGCAAAGGATTTATTTCATTTCAAGGCTTACATCATCCTCGGCAGGGTGAACTTGTAGCGCTGAAAGGAGGAGAAAGGAGGAGTTATTTCTGTGCATCGGGGATGACGCATCCTGGCTAGAGGTGGGTCAGGGGTCCGCCTTACCAGGCCCCTGCCAAGGCCCCTGTCCCATCGCAGCAGGGCCAGCCCCATCAGCAGCGTGAGGCCACTGCCTCAGGCGGCAGATGCTGAGCGGTGGGGAGGGGTGGCATCTGCCTGCTGCATCCCCTCAGCTGCCCTCAGGATGGGGGGCACCATCCCTTTGCCTGTGCCAAAGTAAGATTCAGTACCAGTCTGGCCAGCTTCTGTTCATGGAATAGGGAGAGGCACCATTTTGTCCTTTCCCTCAGGTGGCAGAATGGCTTGGGCAGGCCCCGTGTCAGATGGCCAGCTGCCAACCCACCGGGGCCCCCGGCCCTGCTGGTCCTGCTCTGTTGCCACCTCTTCACCTTCCCTTTCGAAGGGCACGCGAGGAAACAGAGTGGCGGCCTAACCTACGGGCAGGGCAGCCATGCAAGTTGGAGCCAGAGGCAGAGGGCAAATGAACAGGCAGGGGTGAGAGGCCCACGGACGGCATCTTGCCCCCCCCAAAGGCCCCCTGAAATCAGCACTGCCATGAGCTGCCTAGGACACAAACTATCAAGACAAAGGTGGGGAACTTGTGGCCCTCCAGATGTTTTGGCCTACAACTTCCCTCAGTCCGGCATAGCCAATGGTGAGAGATGTTGGGAGTTGCAGGCCAAAACATCCAGAGGACGACAAGTTGACCACCCCTGCATTAAGGGCAGTGCCGGCTCCAGGTTTTTGGAGGGGCTCCTTGGGCAAGACATCCTCAGTGGGGGCCCTCCCTCATTGAGTCTAGCTTCTCACCACCATCGTCACCAGCTGCTCTTGCTCTTCATCCTCTTTCTCACCATTGCCACCTCTTGTTCTTGCTTGCTTGGCAGACAGAGAGCCAGTGAGTAAGCAGGCAGTGGCATCTCCTGCTCCTCCTTCTCACCACCACCACGGTTGCCTGGGCCAGAGCAAGAGGCAGGTGAACAAGCAGGTTGCAACGGTGCAGAGGAGGAGCAAGTCCAGGGGGCCCTTGTCAGCGGGCCCCTGCTGAGGTGGGGTCCCTGGGCGGGTGCCCAACAATGCCTAGCCTTGATGCTGGTGCTGATTAAGGGCTTTAGAACAGGGGTGGGAAACGTTTTGTTTTGTTCTGTTTTGCTGAGGCGCATTTCCTCTCAGGAAGTAATCTGTCGGAGATGGAGAGCCAGAGATAGACAGGGCCAGAGCCCACCCACCTACCCTCCACTCCCTCTTTCTCCCCCCCCCCCATTTTCTCTCTCCCCATCTTCTTCCGGAGAGCTTTTGAAATTGGGCCAAGGGCCACAAACAACCTTAGTGCCGCAGATTGCCAACCCTTGCTTTAGATTAGAAGATAAGAACTGGCACCTTAAATTGAGCCTGGAGACTGACAGGTAACTAGATCCTTGGTCGAGATCATTCAGGAATGCACGGTACTCAGACTCAGATATTATGAGAAAGGACAACGAGCATCCGCTGAATCAGACGATTCAGGGTCAAGTAAATGCGGACCGGCACACACGGCAGCTGCTCCTGACACAGAGATCTGTGGGAAGGAGAGCTCCGACACCTGCTGGCATAAGGGACAGTCAGCGCTGACTTGGCATGACTAAGTATGTACAATCCCATTCTTCTCCAATCCTACTTCAAGAAGTCTCGTGTGTAACCTCTGGCTGGCTGGCTTCCTGTAGACAGAAGGTGAGGCACGCACGCCTCAGATCCTGAAAAGGAACACTGCTTTATTTGATCTGAAAGGGATATTCCTATTTCCTGTGTGTCAGAAAGTCATTGCAACTGTTGTAAACCACCCAGAGAGCTTCGGCTACTGGGCGGTATAAAAATGTATTAAATAAATAAATCAGATGGCATCTAGAAATCAGGAAGCAGTTGGACCAAAAAAAGAAAGAAAACACTTTTATTTTTATTTTTTAATTCCATCATTTGACTTCCTGGATGCCACCAGTGAGGCTGAACCACGTCATTGTGCAAGGGAAGTCAGCATTACCTGCCTTTGATTCTTCTTGCATTACTCCAACTCAAGGGAAGGGTTTATCTCAGATCAAATGGTCACATTCTTACTGTGCAAACAGGGACTGTGTAGCCATAGGTATCAGGGTTCGAACCCTTTGAGCATGGATTTCACTGACAGTTATCTAGGGTTATCCACATAGACCTGGTTTGCATGACACAATAGGCCACCGTAGCTTAATTTGTCTGGGGGGGGGGCTGTCTCATCATGGCAGGCACCCATGGGTGCTTGGCTTGCTGTGGCTTGTTGAGTCATGCAAACCCAGCAGCAGCGGTGGTTGGAGGGTTAGAAGACCCTCAAATAACCCATGGCTTGTTCTAGGATTATTTCAGGGTTGTCTAACCTTCAAACAACCCCTGCCGCCTGGGTTCGCACGACACAACAAGCCATGGCAAGTTGAGCGCTTGTGGGCACCCTGCAAAAATGACACTAGTGGGCGCCCAGCATGACGCGACAGCCCCTGCAGGTGAATTAACCCACAGTGGGCTGCTGCAACATCATGCCAACAGGCCCAGGGTGTTTATTTGAGGCACAATGAAAACAAATTCAGAATCAGGCCTGTGGCTCACGCTGGCTCAGCTTGTCTGAGCGTGGAAAGCTAAGCCGGGTCAGGCCTGGTTGTTACTTGGATGGGAGACCCCTCCTCTAGTTTCCTGCATTGAGCAGGGGGTTGGACTCGATGGCCTTGCAGGCGCCTTCCAACTCTATGACCCTATGGTCAACTGAGATGAATGCCATTAGAACTAGTAAGTAATCTCCTAAACTGGTGGTCGGCAACGTAGTGCCCATGGGCAATAGTGCACCCCTGTGTCAGGTTCCATGTCGGCTGCAAACAAAAATGTCTCCTGACGTTCAAAGTGCCTGTGACTCACACAGGGTCTTGTAATTGTTGAAAACAACAAGTTAGGTAATTGTCCTATTTATAGTACGGCCTATGACTGTACGTAATGCTAAAAATTACAACTAAAAAAACTCACACCCTCATCCTATCTCACACCCTGGACACTTTCTTGGCACCCACCAAGGTGCACTGACTCCCCCACTTTTTAAAACATTAACAGATGTTCTTACCACTGGGATTCCTTCAAAATAAAGTGCGTATGTGAATGGATGGGGGACCCTGCTGTTTCCTAGTCCCACCCAGCCTCTAGAGTCGCTATTTCTCTCCTCACCTCTTTACCGTGCTGTTTCTTTACCATGCCATTTCTCTCCCTCCCAGCCTCTAGCCTTGCTCTTTCTCTCCCCTCTCCCCCATTGCCTTGCTGTTTTCCCCACTCTCCCAGCCTCCAGCCTCACTATTTCTCTCCCCCTCCACCTCTTTAGCTCACTTATGGCTATCCAGGCCCCCACACAGCAACTGTTTTGTGACTGGCCACATCCTCCTTGGGAGCCATTTTGTGGTGGTGCCCACTGCAGTTTTTTCACATTCTCAAATGTGTCCATGGGTCCAAAGAGGTTGGAGACCCCTGCCTTAGGGCCTTCTTGCTCCTCAGAGGAATCTGAGGCCCTCTCCTCAGAGCGCGGCAGCTCTTCCCCGGGGGTTCAGTGGGTGGGGTGCAGAATCTAGGACAGAGGGGGTCTACTCAGAAAGGACCAGGGAGGGAGCCTGACTCCTCCTCAGAGCTGCTGCTGCTCAAGGACTCCGCCTCCAAGGGCCCACCAGTGGAGGAGGGGGTGCACCAAAGGATACTTCCCCCATGATGACTCACTCAGACCTGGAGCTTGAGACAGACTTTGCACTTCCTAAATCGGCACAGTCTGCCTGCCTCTGTTGGCAAGTTCCTTGTTCTATGGAAGGAGGTATAAAGGAACTATAGCAGTTCCCTGCTCAGGATGAGGGCTGTCCAAATAAAGTTTGGAATGTCTTTTTAAGCCTTCCAAATTGTCTCCTTCGTCCTTTTTATTTTCTTGCCTCAAGGAACAACTAGCTGAAAAACACACCGGATATACATGTCTACTCAGAGGGAAATCACATTGTCTTCAATGGCACTGTACCTACAAAGGGCACTGAATGAGGAACCAGCAGTAGTTCTGCATCGGCTATTAGTTTTATCATCACCCCCTGAGTTTCAGTGTATGAGGCAGGCAGGCATTTCCAAGAAAGGACAAGGGAGCTGTTGAGAAGGGAGGGAAGATCTCTTTCCTGAACCACCCAAGCTTCTGAGTGAGTCCGTTCCTCTCGTCAGTCACTGCCTACTGCTGCAGGAGCTGAATCCCACTGCCCAATGAAACATGTGGAACCTTCCAATGGTTCTAAAACAAGTAGAGGAGGGCCAGCTGCAGTTGAAAAGTCTGCAGCCCCCTGCACATGGAAGACTGCAGGAACTGGAAAGGGACATGTGTGGGGGAAGGCAATGGGCTCACCCCCTCTTCCCCTTGCACAGTGGCAATCACATGGGGCTTCTCATGACATTAGAACTGGAGGTCATTCAACGAAAATGACTTGCATGTATGGAGCAAGTGGAGAGGGAGATGTTTTTCTCCTCCGTTATACTAGAACCCAGTGGGGTCATCCCATGTAGCTGGATGGTGGGAAATTCAGAACAGATCAAAGGAAGGTACTTCTTAAGAACATAAGAAGAGCCCTGCTGGATCAGACCAAGGGTCCATCTAGTCCAGCATTCTGTTCACACAAATTCATGGAGGATAAGGCTATCATGGCTACTGGTCTTGATGGCCTTTTATTTTATTTTATTTATTTATTTATTTATTTATTTATTTATTTTGCCGATATGTATGAATCACTTAAATTAAAGAAATGCCATAGCAACACATAGAAGACAAGATTACCTTCCATGGAATGCCTGCTGGAAAAGGTATGCAGCTAGTAGAAACCAAAAAACCAGAAGGGTTGGTGCCAACCTAATTTGTAGTGGCAGGGCACTCCGGAAAGTGGCAGTATGCCTCTGTATACCAGTTTCTGGAGGGCTTGAGTTGGAAGAGGCTATTGAGCTCATGTCCTGCTTCTGGGCTTCACACAGACACCTGCTTGGCCATTGTAGGGGCAGAATGCTGGACTAGATAGGCCTTTGGTTTGATCCCAGAGGAATCTCCTTATGTTCTCATTCAGGATGGACTAATAAACGTACTTATGGAATTTGCTGCCACAAGATACAGTGATACCTTAGATGGCGATCAAAGGGGGTTCAACAAATTCATAGAGGATATATCTATCAATGGCTACTAGTCATAGTGGCTGAACGGAACCTCCAGGATCGGAGGGAGTATTCTTTTGAATACCAGGGCTTCTCTACATGAGGCATTTATTGTGCGCTTGTGATCCCGCACTCACGGAAGCTTGAGGGCCCTTTACACGCAGCATCCTCCAGGGCCTCTCCCATATTTTGCAGCTGTTTTCGTGGCTTTTTTTTTAGAGCAAGGAAAGTCAGCTATTATTTCCTATCACACTAGGAAGCGCTACAAAATGGCCATGTCTTTTTCACAATGGCGCAATACCGCAGCACCACTTTGTGGTTGTGTAGTAGAACATATAGGAAGGCAGAGAAAGGGGGGGGGAACCCCGCACAGAAAATGGAAGAGGATGCCTCAGTAAAGCTGTGGGTTAGACGCCTCACGTATAGAAGTCCCCGGCTGCCGGGGAATCCAAGTGGGAGGCTACTATTGTGCTGTGAGGGTGACAGTGGGAGAAGGCAATCACCTTCATGTCCTGCACACAGGCTCCCCAGGAGGCCATCTGGTTGGCCACCGTGGGAAACAGGATGCTGGACTTGATGGACTTTTGGCCCGAGCCAGCAGGGCTCTTGCGTTCTTATCTTCAGGATTATGAGGGAGGCCAAGAAAAGGGCAGAAACATCACACGGATCTGCTTTCCACAGAAATGAGAAGCACAAATCTGCTCTTACAATGTGCCATCCAAGGGTTCTCTCTGTTTGTGCCAATATGAAACCAACAGCACTCGCTCCACTCGCTGCAGATGGAGGCAGTTATGCAGCGAGCTGCGCGCAGACAAGTCCTCTTTTTCCCCTGCTGACCTTTTTCAAAAGCATGTATGATTTTTATTTTTTTTTAAGTGCTCTGGAAATGGGAGGCCAGCCTTGAGTCACATGAGCTTCTTTCTGGGGGATGAGGGCACAGAGCAGCCTGCCTTTGGCAATTCCTCAAATCATCATTTTATTCATTGATCTGAACGTGAAGCACAAGATGAGCAGCAGTCTTGCTCTGTTTTAAACCACGGAAACCAGAGAGTACAGAAACTCTCAGAAGTCTGGCGGTTTGGACATTTCATTTGGCTCAAAATGTCACACAGGGCCAGCCCTACCATTGGGCATTGGGCAGAGCAGGGGTGCAGAGCCCCTTGCAGCCTGAGGGCTGAATTCAATTTCAGAGAAGCTCTCTGGGCTGCATTCTAGTGGTTGGCAGGGCTGAAGGCAATGGGGTGTGGCCAAAGGCAAAAGGGTGGGGCCGAAATACCCGCATATTGTAGCTTAAAGCTCTAACCGCCGGGGCAGTGCTAGGTCCCGAAAGATCTGGGGCTCAGTCAGGCCCACAGGACAAAAGGAATGCATAAATTTGTATATGCTGATTTACATATGCTCCAAAGTCTCTCTCTCTCTCTCTGGGTCTTTAAAGGAGCCTGTCTCCTAAGGAAAGCCCTATTTGTAGAGAGGGATGTATGGACAGGGGAGAGGAGGGCATTTGATTTCAGAAAAAAATCATTGGGCAGAAAGATTCGGGGGGGGGGCAGCAGGAGGTGAAGCACATGTGGACAAAGAGCCAGCTAGTCCAGGGCGATCAGATGCAACAGAGATCATCAGGGCCCCTGTACTTTCATTTCAGCAAGTGACCTTGAACAGCAGGGTGGGGGGGCAGATAGCCTCCCGGAGATTCGGGGCTCCAAATGAAAGTCTCAGGGCTCCAGCCCTAGTGGGCCACCCCCTAACATTGCCTCTGCTAGCTGCCAATCACTAAGCCTTAGGAGAGGCATTTTTCAACCTGTCAGAATAAGGAAATACTGTACAAAAGCCAGGAAACCACCCAATGATCGATGTGGTCTGTGGGAAAGGTGTGTGGTCATCTGAGGTTCAACAGCTCTGTGGTAGATCAACTCCCTTTACTCCGATTTTAGGCCACCTATGCTACAGCTTAGAACCAGAGTGCCTCAAGAATCGGCTCATCCCGTAGGAACCTGCCCAAGAATTGCAGTCAGATGCTGAGACCTCTTCCAAATCTCCTTGCCATCAGATGTACATGGGTAGATATGAAAGATAAGCAGTGGGATCACAGGAGGTGTTTTTCACACTTTCCTCTTCTGACGCATTCCCGCAGGACATCCCACCGCTGAAGCCGGTATTTGTATTGGGAGACAATCCCCCATTGCTGCTTTTAAAGGGATTTTCCTCAGGAACACAGCAAGGGAGGAAAGGGTTAAAATGCCCCTCTGTGCCTGCTCTGATCCCATCAGCCCCTCCAGCTGATGCAACTTGCATTTTTAAGAACCTGTTTGCTGCACATCAAACAGAAAGGCACGTCTGATTTGGCTCTAAGCTGCCTTCTACAGAACTAAAACCTTTTCTAGGTCCTTGGTCCAGCTGCCACTTCCTGCAACTCTGTAGCCAGCTAGCCCAGAGGCACACGCACACACACACACACACACACACTCCTCCCAAATAGGTCCTTTTCCATGGTCAGTACAGAATTAGCTCAGTGGGGGGCGGGGGGTGCTTCCATCATCGAAGGGTGATATTTATGGAGAAGACACGTTCTGTTAATTACTGTGTTTGGGCAAAACAGCAACCTTGAGCAAACCCTTTGCACAATGGCTGGTGCTATTTTAGCCTGTTCTTGTTTGAGTTGCTTATAACAATAATAACAGGACTTGTTAATACTCCATAAACAAATGCCAGGGGCAGCTTCAGTTCATGCAAGGAGCTAGTTCAAGCCTGGAACAGAAATGAATCCTGAGTGTGAGATGAAAGTAAAACAGAAAGGCCATAAGTTGCACACCCGGTCCTGGCTAAAGGAAATAAGCAATACTAATAAAATATTAGCTGGCTGCGGGTTTTTGAGGGCTCTTCGACAAGGCACCCGCAGTGGGCCCCTTCCTCCAGGAAGTCTACCTTCTCAGGGTTACTGGCTGCTGTTGTTTCTTATTCTCACTGTTGCGGCCTCTTGCTTGCTTGACTGGCAGAGAGACTCGGGAGTCAGGAGATCCGGGTTCCAGTCCCCGCTTGGCCATGAAACTGACTGGGTGACTTTGGGCCAGTCACGGACTCTCAGCCTCACCTACCTCTGTCAAGGTTCCGCTACTGCAGGGACCCCTCGACCTGCCTTTGGAAGATCTCTGCCTCTTCTCAAAGCCTCTCCCGTTCCAGGAGATCAAATCCTTTGCCTGTTTCCAGTAGCATGAGTGTAGGCTTTAGACGTGGTGAATAAGTTACTCCAACAAACCAGGGTACACAACAAACTTTACTTATTATATTAGGGTATTTACTTAATAGAGCAGTTGTAATTCAAAAGCAAGTATGATTAAATAAAACAAACAACTAATACAAGGTTCTCTAGCTTATCTTCAGACTACCTCTCTCCTCTGCAGTCAGTCTCTCTCTCTCTCTAGCTGACCACACCCCACACATATATAGCCCTCCCAGGAGTGGAAGGTTATAATCAGGTGACCTTGATCAGGAGACTAATTCTTAACTTCTATTGGGTACTAAAACTCTCAAACTCCCCCTCCCATCCTGGAGTGTTTGGGCCTTCAGGCTTCAACTAATCTAGGGAAGTGTTTGGGCCTTCAACAAACTTAAGCCTGTGTAGGCCTCAATCCTTCACAACCTCACAGGGTTGTTGTTGTGAGGATAAAATGGAGAGGAGGAGGAGGATTATGTAAGCCGCCTTGGGTTCCTTGCAGGAAAAAAAGGCGGGGTATAAATATAATAAATAAATAAATAAATAAATAATGCCAGCTCCAGGTTTTTGAAGGGGCTTGGGAAATAAATCCTCCATGGGCCCCCTTCCCTCAGCGAGTCTACTTTCTCACTGCCATCCTCACCAGCTGTTCTTGCTCCTCATCCTCTTTCTCATCATGGCAACCTCTTGCTTGCTAGACAGGCAGCGAGCCGGTCCTTCACACCACCACCGCCAGAGTGAGGGGCAGGGGAACAAGCAGGCTGCAGGGAGGAGCTGCTGAAGTTCCAAATAATAGTCACTCTAGGAAGCAGAGTTGCAGGAATATTGGGCACATGGATTAGGCTAGTCCGGTAAAGGAAAAACACAAGCCAATTACTCTTTAGTAAAAGTTTTACTAAGGCTTTATGGCTTGATAGTTTCCACATGAGCAAAGAAACAGAGCAAAAAACAGAGAGAGAGAGAGAGAGAGAGAGAGAGAGTCGTACAATAACAAGCTTATATACAAAATGTACAAGGCCTCCAGATTACAAGCGGTTAAACACACCTGCGTGTAATTGAACAAATCACCACTTATCTCCACTTATCTATGTGTCCTTGAGAGCACAATAGAAAAAAAACGGTAAATGGGGCACATGTGAAATGAAAAGAGCTGCTAAGTCCTTGGATACTTAATTGTCACCTGTCTCCAAGGCTAGCTTTAGGACTCAAAGGCAATCCTGAATATGAAGTATCTGACAGGCGCAAGTCCAGGGGGGCCCTGGAGTGGTAACCCTTTCCTCTTTCTTCATGGCCCCACTGGAAATTGTCCACAATGGGAATGAGCTATGTGCCGCAAGAGGTCCGAGGGAGGTGATTTTCATGGGGACGGCAATGTGTGGGGGGTGGGGGGAAGGGGGAAGGGTTAACCCCCTCCCTAAATGGCATGCTCATGATCTGCATCTTCTCCCCTGCCCCCATGGTACCCGATACATAAAAGGATGGAATTCACGCTTCATCTTGAGAATGTTCAAGGACAGCAAAGCCGCAGTAGAAAGTGCGCCAGGAGCATCAGCTCAACTGTGCCAGGTATTATTAAGAAAGGAACTGAAAACCAAAAACAGGAAGCATCATAATTTCAGTGCAGCCAAATTTAGAATACAGTTTACAGATCTGATGGCAGCTCAAAAATACCCTCGGAATGCAAAATGGTGGTAGCAGAGTTTTAACTCTCCCTGGAATCAAGATGGGGAATGGCCGGTGCTTTCTTTCTCACTCACGGATCCTTCCCAAAAAGTCTGTGTGGATTTGCTTTTAAGAGGGAAAAAATAAACCGTGAAGTGAAAGTTATGCTAGCAGATTCCTTCCTTTCAAGAAAGAAAAAGAAAAAAATCCAAGGGAAATGGGTGGTCTGAGACCAGAGGCAATAATTGACTCAAATTATACAAGCCTGGAGTGATTAGAAGTCCATTCTAGTCCTTGCAAAAATGGTGTTTGGCCATGTTACTTTAAACAAAGGCAGGAAACCTGCAGGGTACCCATTATGCCAACCTCGCAATCCCCAAGGACAAGGGAAAAGTCCCCCTTTCTCATACAAATGGGAACTCCCAGTGATCTGCTAGAAATGTATTGCCTTCCAACAATACCTACCTTGTAGGCTCTGTGCTTCTGTGGGGTGGAAAATCCCCAGGCCAATGTGACATGGGTGCGAGTGCGCCTCTATCTATATCATTCCCTCTATTTCCAGCCTTCAGGCAGAGAGTGCCGCTTCGTTATGTAGCCAAAATGGCACCCTTTCGTGCACAAGAGGGGAGATTGTATCAGTAGGGTGAACCCCAATGATTGCAGAAGTAGAAAAAAGATCTTTAGAAGAAAACTCTTAGGGGGACCCCAAAAATACCACACTAAGGATGGTACAAGCCCAGTGGCCATGAGCTGCTGACTGCTGAATTGGGGAATGGCAAATGGCGGTGGCGGCGGCGGCGGCGGGGCGGGGGGGGAGGCAGAATGAATCCGAGTGGCTGGAAACCCTCCACATGCAACATTTTCTTTCAGGTTGCTTTATTTACAAATACACACGCACAGCATGGGGGGAACAAGTACAACAGGCAGAAGATGGACAAAGAGAATCAACATGGCTTAGGCAAAGGTAGGTCCTTTCTCACTAACCTTTTAGAGTTCTTTGAGAGTGTCAGTAAACAGGTGGTCCAGGGGTGATCTGCTAGAGATGTTGTTCTACTCGGGACTTCCAAAAGGCTATTGACAAAGTCACTCAACAAAGACTCCTGAGCAAACTTAGTAGCCATGGAATAAGATGAGAGATCCTCTTATGGATCAGTAACTAGTTAAAGAACAGAAAGCAGAGAGTGTAGGAATAAATGGTAAATTCTCCCAATGGAGGGATGTAAACTGTGGAGAAAAAGAGCCTCTGAGGGTTCCTACACACACACTCTCACATGCCTGCACACACACACACGCACACGCCTCCTCATGTGTAAACCAAGTAAAGCTGGGAGGAGGCGAAATGTGCATAAAGTATCGGATGGGACATGGCGCCTGAAAGTCCGGTCTACGGCTTTTCAGATGCAAATGTCATGAGTCATGAGTTCCCCTCCCTGCCTGGCCAGGTGAAGTTCATCCTGATTGGCTGGAGGCAGCGGAGCTACAGGAAGGGGGGGAGGGGGAAAAGGTATATTCCCAAAGTGTAGCCTTTGTGTCTTTGTCTTTGGGTCATCGCATGGTTGCTGTTGGAGCAATGGCGGCAAGCCAAGCAGAGGCCCAAGCCTTCGGGTGGCCTCAGGATCCGACCCCAGGTAGCTCCTGGTGAAATTAGCTGAATGAGGGCTTTGGTAAAGGCAAGCCTTGTGGAGGGCTACCCATCTCGGACCTTCGGGTAGGTGTGTAGTCCCCCCGGGCGGCAAGGCTGTGCTGGATCCAACCCTGAAGAGAACTGACCCCCAGGTAACAGAGTGTGTGCCTGGGAGATATAAAGAATCAGGTTTTGTTATTTTTGCAGCTCTATTACTTCGTACCAAAGTGTCTCTCTCTATTTTGTGTCCTTCCCTCATTTCCCTATTCTTGTTGTAAAATGCTACCTGAATAAACCTTCTTTTGGTTTTTTACCCCACATGGTGTTTGTGGATTGCTCTGTGGTTCCAGCGACTAAATCCAGGTTACAGTCATAAAGGCAAGTCCCTGAACAGAGATTCAAGTAGGATTGCTTGGCAGTCTGGTACCTTGAGATCCCTGGGGGTCTTGGGTCCTTTGGGGTAGGAAAGGGTGGGGTTGTGGTGGGTCAGCCAGCCCCCCTTCCTCCACATAAACACTGGGGTTCCACAGGAATCTGTACTGGGACCGATGTTTTTCAGCGTATTCATAAATGATCTGGAATTAGGAGTGAGTGGTGAAATGGACAAGTTTGCTGTTGACACCATTTAGGGTGGTTAAAACAAAAAAGGGATTGCGAGGAGCTCCAAAAGGATCTCCCCAAACTGGGAGAATGGGCATCAAAATGGCAAATGCAGTTCAATGTAAGCAAGTGTAAAGTGATGCACGGCTGGGCAAAAAAATTCCCAACTTCCAAGTATAAAAATCCCAACTTCAAGGGATCTGAGCCAGCAGTGACTGATCAAGAAAGGGATCTCGGGGTTGTGGTGGACAGCTTGATGAAAATGTCAACCCAGTGTGTGGCTGCTGTGAAAAAGGCAACGCCCATGTTGGGCAGAATTAGGAAAGGAACTGAAAATTAAACTGCCAAGATCATACTCCCCTTATACAAATCTATGGTGTGACCACCCTTAGAATACTGTGTACAGTTCTGGTCACCGCACCTAAAAAGGGATATTGTAGAGTTGGAAAAAGTGCAGAAAAGGGCAGCTAAAATGACCGAGGGGCTGGAGCAACTCCCCTATGAGGAAACGGCTGGGATTGTTGAGCTTAGAAAAAGGGTGAGTGAGGGGAGACATGTCATAGAGGTGTACAGAACTATGCGTGGTGTGGAGAAAGTGGATAGGGGCCATCCCATGAAGCTGATTGGTGGGAGATTTAGGACGGATAAAAGGAAGTCCTTCTTCACCCAGCGCAGAGTTAAAGTATGGAATTCACTTCCGCAAGATGTCGTGATGGCCACCAATTTGGAGGGCTTTAAAAGGGGATTGGACAAATTCATGGAGGAGAAGGCGATCAGTGAGAGACAGTGTGGCGTAGTGGTGAGAGTGTTGGACTGGGACTCAGGAGATCCGGGTTCTAGTCCCCGCTCGGCCATGAAACTCACTGGGTGACTTTGGGCCAGTCACTGCCTCTCAGCCTCACCTACCTCACAGGGTTGTTGTGAGGATAAAATGGAGAGGAGGATTATGTAAGCCGCCTTGGGTTCCTTGCAGGAAAAAAGGCAGCGGGGTATAAAATAAATTAAATAAATAAATCAGTGGCTACTAGTCCCGATGGCTATACCTCCAGTCCAGCATTCTGTTCACACAGTGGCCAACCAGCTGCCCACAGGAAACCCACAAGCAAGACATGAGTGTAACAGCACCCTCCCATCCATGTTCCCCAGCAAATGGTCCACACAGGCATACTGCCTCTGATACTGGAGGTAGTATATAGTCATCAGGACTAGTAGCCATTGATAGCCTTTTATTTTAAGGCAGGGATGGGTAAGGTGTCTCTCTCCAGAAGTTGTTGGACTGCCGTTCCCATCAGCCCTCACCATTGGCCATACTAGCTAGGGCTGATGGGAGTTGTAGTCCAACAGCATCTGGAGGGCCACACCTTCCCCAACCCTGTTTTAAGGGATGGCCCTTCTTCCAAAACCTCACAGCCCCAAATGTAACGCATAACTTGCACCTAGTAAAAAATTTCCTTTCGTGTCATGTCTTTTAGACTGTAAGCCTGCAGGCAGGGACTGCCTAATTTTTTATCTTTGTGAGCTGCTGTGGGAGCTTTTCTGGCTGAACAAGAGTGGGGTAAAAATGCTTTAAATCACTCAAACCGTCAAACAGTTGAGTGGCAACGGCACAGGGTAGTAGGTTGTGTGGAACCCCCTGAATGCCAAGAACCTGAGAGACAGATCGGTAAGGAACATCACCTGTACTCCAATTTATTTTGACATGTTTTTATTTTATTTTATTTTTTAAGCATTTAAAAAAATATTTCTACTACAATGCAACCACAAGACACAAATGCCAATAGTGGCAATACATTGGCCCCTTCATGAGCACACACATTATTATATTAAAGTGCATAGAGAGAACAAAACAACAAGGAAACCCATTGCAACTAAGAGGAATGGACCTTAAAAACATCATTTTAGAAATGGTTGTGTACAACAGGGTGTTGTCTTCTTGGCTTGAAAGCAAAGTGACGGAAGAACCCCTCACTAGCCAAAAAGAACACACGGTTTAATTTCACAGTTCGTTCTCAGGCAGACCTGACAAGGGACAGAAACATTACACCAAAGGAAAGCCAAAGGCAGGGCACATGGGCTAGTAGCCACCATCTGGCTGGGAAGTACTAGAAATTGCTCCTAATGCTCCATATAGCAAGCAGTTCACCAACAGCCGTTCGCTGCACAGGTGCCGCTTTGGGGGGGGGTCCCACTGTGCAAAACATTACGCACCCCGATCCACTTGTCAGCCTGCTGCACGCAGCGTGCTCTGTGGAGATGGCAGCAGCCGGAGTTCACAATTTAAAAACAGCCTTTAATTGGCAATAGCTGTGCATGTGCTAGCCCTCATTGTTCAGCCAGCTCACAGCCCAATTTCCAAGCCTCTTTGCTCAGGAGTCCAGACTCGCTGATTTCAGCCAACAGGGCCTTCTCCATCATAGCCCCGTGACTCTGGAACTGCCTGACAGGGGAAGTCTGTCAGTGCCTAAGGTGCTTCCAGATGAAGTTTCATACAATTGCTCTGCTGCATTCACAAAATATTACAGGGGGAGAGAGACATAGTCCCCTTCCAGTTAAACCCCTCCCATGTTTTCCCACCACTTCTTCTATTTTGTTTCTTTCCAGAAGAAAATCTCTTAATTTAAATGTATTTTGATTGGTAGTGCTAGGAGTCCTCCATAGCCATAGCCCTCGGACCATCCAGTATGCAGAGAGGGTTATTATGATTAGGATGAGGCACAGGCTACTTTAACTGTCCAGTCAAGATCTCCAGGTGGGGCGGAGCTGGCCACACCACAGGTCTTGTCAGCCTACATAAGGCTTCAGTTGACTAAGGCTCCCTGCTGAGACAACATCCTCCTATTGCTGTAGTAGGACAGAGTTCCAGCCAGCAGGACTACAGATGTGAAGGCCCAGATAAAACCCGGAAACATTCAGGGGGAAAACTTTTGGGGGCGTGGATTTTTCCAGGGCCTCCACATCTCGAAGACCCACTTGGATCTATCCAAGGTTCTGCTTTTTTCTTGCCTTGTTCCAAATGATGCTACCAGCTTCCCCTGTGAGCCTCAAGGGACCACAGTATGGGACATCCCTCTGAAAGCACTCCAAGCACAGACTAAGAATAGACTCCTTCGTCCAGTCCTAGGAGGTGGCAGCATCACCAGTCAGGCTGGAGAACCATTGAGGAAGAGCAAGATAAGAATCATAAGAAGCTGCCTTATTCCACATCAGACCACTGGTCCATCTAACTCAGTATTTCCTGTACTGATTGGCAGCAGCTCTCCAGGGTTTCAGACAGAAGTCTTACCGGGAGATGCCAGGGATCAAACGTGGGACCTTCTGCATGCAAAGCATGTGCTCTACCACTGACCTGCAGTCCATCCCAAAAGAGGTGCAAGTTGATAAGACTAGCAAGGTGTGAACACACCTTGATCTCCCTCTTTATATTTCATCCATATGTACCCTTACTGGCTTCAAGAGAGTAATACAAAGGATTTTGTTTTTGAAAGGCTTGGGACAATGTTCAACATGCAACGCCATTATTAGACTGCAGCTGATGGCATTTTGCTTTGTTTCTTTCTTTCAGCATCTGCTTTCTCATTAATATTTTATTCTTTGGAAAATGTTTTCATCTTTCCTGAGCATTTTTTTTTCCTTTTCCTTTTCCTTTTCCTTTTCCTTTTTGTTTTTTTGTTTTTTGGCAGGTGGGGCGGGAGAGGATCTATTTTTAATATACAATAAATAAATAAATATCCTTCCACCACTGCAACAAGACAAAGGATTTCCGAACATCTGTGACCTAACCGCCTGGCAAGCGTCCTCTCATCTCGGCAGCTGCACGATCGGGCACGCAGGAAGTTGCACTGTCAACAGCAGTGCGCTGTGGGGGACTTCTACCCACCAGACTCCCACATTCGCCATGTGGACAGGCACTGAACCAGACCACTCTGTTGAATGGGCAGGGTAGACCAAGGGTGAGCAGATGATGGTCCGCTGGACCACTGGCCAATTTCCAATGGATTGCCGATTGCTAGCAGAGATTCTTGCAAGTGCTAGACTGGGTGGATCTTAGTTTGATCCCACAGGATGCAACTTTATTCTGAAGAGTGCATCCTGGGAATCATTTAGCACAGATTAGTCATGCCTTAACTGTTTAGAGATCCCGAGCATGTGCCCTTGCTTTACAAATGTAAGACACATCAGTGGATGATGTGAATTCTGGTGAAATAATAATTATAAGTAGACCATGCATGACTAAAGGCTACACCAAGGTGGCCAGCACCAAGCCCTCACCTCAGAACTTGCCCTCCAGTCTGAGAAACTTTATATCTAGCATGTGGGCTGCCTAGGATCTTGACTTCTGCCTGATTTTGACCACACTATTTTCCCTTTGATCGTTGGTTGCTGCTCTGGACCTCGGCTTCTACCACTTTTGGACCACCACGCACCCACTTCTGGTCTATGTGGATGGAGAGAGTGCTCCGCTGGATCCCAGAACCTGACTGTCTGCTGAAGCCTGACATAGACCTACCCTGGTCATCCCCTCTACCTCATTGGCTTTTTCATGCCTTGCTGTTTTAATCAGGGGTGCAGAGCCTCAGGTCCCGGGGTCAAACCCAGCCCACCTGGGATCCCAATCTGGGCCTCTGGCGTTCCCCAGAAGGCCACACCCCCTCCCACTGGCCATATCCCCTTTCCCCCAATCACAAATTGTTCTGTAAGTTCCTAGCTTTTGTGCAGCTTTTCTGAAGTGGAATTCGGTCCTTGGGCTGAAAGAGGTTCAACACCCCAGTAGATGCTTCTATTTCTCCACCAGAAGACCACATGGTACCAACCATGTTCCTGCCCTGGCATCTTGTAAGATATCGTTGCTCAGCATAAATACAGCCACCCTCTCTTTTTGTCCCCATTCTGCTATTGACTACAGATCACTGGATTGCCACTTCTCCAGGCAGCCGGAGGCATCCCCAAGCTGCATGAAGGGTTGGATCTAAAAAGCAGATGGGCGGTGTCTTCTGAACCACCAAAAAAAAAAAAAAAAGGAGATGGGGGCTGTCCTCTGAACCAGGCACACCCCACGTATACAGAGAGTGGCAGAGGGTGGTGAGCATTCATGCTGCTAAGTAGTCAGAACAGAAGTCAGTCTTTACTGGATGATCAAGAAGACTGCTACCATATGCAGCAGTCCCAGCCAGAAGGATAAGGATTCTTTGGTGGCCCAGTCCATTGGCGGCGCACCCTTGAACGCCCCAGTCTCGGGGGGCTTCATCAGGCATTCAGTCAAAAGTGTCTGGTTAAACCAACCCTCCTGGGAAACGCAGGAATAGGTGCCATAGAGCCCATCCGCCATGTTGTCTATGAGGTATATGCAGTGATGGTGGCCAGAGCCACAATGCGCAATGCTTTGCCCGTCACGGTACCAGGTGTAATTGGCATGGTGGGATTCGATGGAGCAGTTCAGGTAATAGCGGGCGCGCGGGGCCACGGTGACGTTCGCACGGTGCTCGCGGCTGCCTCCTACGGAGAGGGAAGGGGAAGAAGAGGAAATGGTGAGAGAAAGTGAGCACCGTAGTCAGGGCCAGAGTCAAGGGTAGGCATGGTTAGGCACTTGCCAAGGGCCAGAACCCCAGCAGGGGGCCACTGACAAGAGCCCCCTGGAGTTGCTCCCTCTCTGCACCACTGCAAGGTCAAAAGCATCAGGACTTTTTTTTATCAGTAGGGATGCTGACTTGTTCCCTAGCTGCAATCCTCACAGTAGCTGGCAGGGAAATGGATTTTCCCAGCAACAATAAATTATTGCAAACTCTCCCTATTGTAATGCAAAGTATTTGGGGTGGCCTGGTCTTGGATGGGCCATTAAGACCCATTAGCTCTACAGAAGACATATGGGGGGGGGGAGGGAGGGAGAGAGAGAGAGAGAGAGAGAGAGAGAGAGAGATATCAACACAGCTGCCTGCATTTTTGGACTCTCCTTGGGTCCATTGTTATGGGGACTATCCGGATGAGTGCCTGCACTTCAAAATTTACCACTACACCCAGTGCTTTTTTTCTGGAGAAAAAGGTACCGGAACTCTTGGATTATGTTTCCTCGGGAGTAGATGGCGATTAAATTGTAATGAAATTAATAGAATAAAAGGTGCTGGAACTTAGTTCTGGTGAGTTCCACCAGAAAAAAAGCCCTGACTACACCACTCTCAGACAAGGTGGCCCACTGGATTCCTTCCCAATCTAAAAAGGACAACAGTTTATTCGCAAACACTACCTTTTGTGTTGCTGTGGTTTGAAGAGGCACAAATATCCGGAGACACATTGTGGGTTAGAGCCTGTAATAGAGTTCTAAGAAAGAGACACACACAAATTAGAAGCCTGGTAAACATCATGTACATATTTAAACTAAGCCATCACAAGACCTATGGCATTTTTGTTTCCAGAGAAGGCCTGTTCACGCAACCATTTACATT
Organism: Shinisaurus crocodilurus; assembly: GCA_021292165.1. Lineage (NCBI taxonomy): Eukaryota > Metazoa > Chordata > Lepidosauria > Squamata > Shinisauridae > Shinisaurus > Shinisaurus crocodilurus. Next base: position 67,835 of record JAHFWL010001424.1, read on the forward strand.
CGGCTGGCTCATGTAAAACAGGCGGAAGACCCATAAGCAAAAAAAAAAGACGGGGGCTGGATAAAATCAATAAGAAATTTGGCTGTGAAAGTGATGGAGTGGCATTAGCTGGCTTGAGGACTGGTTTCCTGGTTTAGGATATAAGGCAAGGCATGGCTGGCCTTATTCTACACACTGCGTATTCAGCAGCTCGGGGTGGCACAAAGATGGTGAATGAGTAGCAGCGGCCAACATGCAACCTCTCAGAGGCTTCAAAGCCAGGGGAGGGGCTGCTCCTGTGCACTGGCATCTTTCCCACAAGCCAGCCTGCCTAGTCCAGCTGCAGTTCCTTCCAGAGCAGGGGTGCAGAACCTCTTTCAGCCCAAGGGCCAAATTCCATTTTGGAAAAGCTCTCGGTGGAGGCAAAGTGGTGGGGCTTTGCAGTGACACAGTACCATATCAGGCTGCAGGCAAGGGCAGGAGAATTATTGAGTGCTGCCCTGTGTTTTAAAAAAAAAACAACCCTCCCTGCAAGTAGAAAGTTAGCTCAGCAGAAAACAGGTTGGACTAGAACGGGGTAGGCAATTTGGCAATTTGAGAAAGTGTCCTGAGCACCACCACAACATGGCTGCCATGAGAGGCGCGGCAAACGATGAGTAATCTGCCCAAAGGACTGAGTACAAGGTAGATCTGGGGTCTGAGCCCCAACACACTAAACAGCTCCTCTGAACCCACAGCTTTCAGCATCAACAGAAACCTATTTCACAGCAATCTCAGCTTCCAGTAAGAAATGTGTTTGTTGGGGTTTTTTTTTAAGTGGGAGGGGTAGGGCACCTTGACAGGCACCAAGAAAAGAGTCCAGGGCTGCACTGGCACCTGCGGGCATGACATTGCCTACCCCCACACTAGAACCTTTCTCCCTGATGTGATCGTTTTCTGCTTGCAGGGAGTTTTCACACAGAAGAGCATTCAAAAACCAACATCTCCTGCTTGCAGTGGAGCAGCCCGTTCTGCTACCTCAGCTTTACCGGCTGATTGTGCAGCCTGCGCAGAACCAGGCCTAAAACTCTGGACGATGAGCTGGGGGGCCGTGCGTGCCGCAGAGAAGAAAGTGATTGTGGGGTATTTGCTAGCAAAGACAACGGGCGGAATATGCAAGGTTCAGCCGGGAGCAACAACGAAGGGATACAAGAAGCGAAGTGCAGGCAGCGGGGGAAGCGCATACCGATTTCCATGCTGGTCGCGGTCGTAAACAGAAGTACATTTCCCGTTGATCCATCCGCAGTAGGGATCTCTCGCCAGGACGCAGCTCTCGCAGTGGTCTTTGTACGCCCCACACATGGCCACGGGGAGCTGAACCACCTCGCTCGCAGAGGCCACGAAGAGTTCATTCTGCAAAATAAAAAGAAGCAACCAATGCAATAAAGCTCTCTCAAGCACTAGGACTGAGAGACGATGAGGAGTGTAAACTCCAAAAGGGCACAGGACGGACCAGCCTTTCTGTACTCCAGAGAGAACAGGTGGTGGATATACTGCAGGCTTCTGGTGCACCACGACCACCACAACTACTCCTAGCGTTACAAGTACCAGACAATGCCAGCAACGTTGTCTAAACCAGTCACACCCCTAGAATATGGCAAGAGGCCACAGCTCAGTGGTAACAGCTCCTGCTTTGCATGCAGAAGGTCCCAGGTTCAATCCCCGGTGGCATCTCCAGGTAGGGCTTGGAAAGAATCCTGCCTGAAAGCCTGGAGAGCCACTGCTGCCAGTCAGTGTCGACAATACTGGGCTAGATGGACCCATGGTCTGACTCAGGATAAGGCCGCTTCCTGTGTTCCTAAGATGGTTGCTGCGGCTTGAGTTTTGCTCCACATCATACCAGCTGTGAAACATTTTTTTTGTTTTTTTAAAGAAAGAAAAAGGAAAAAGATGTTGCTGCTCACTGCCCCGGCATTTGGGGACTGCAGGGTCCCAGACCTGTGCCCCCTAGTCCAACTCTAGCAGCGCCACTGTATTCTCTCCCTGTATTCGTGCGTTCATCGCACATGTGTCTGCCCTGAGATTTGGCTGTTCCATGGTAAAGCAGGCCAACGCTTTCATGTCTTTTTGCCAGCCTTGATCCAGGGGTTGAGGCGTTTCCACGGCCCTGGAGGCTTCACAGCCCTCCAGGGGCTCCGCATTATGAAGTCAAAGGCCACATGGAGGTTTCCCTTACTCTTGCACTGTCCAAAGTCATGGACCGGATGGCAGCAGAAGATCGGAACGGCTGGATTTCCAGGACATTCATGGCGCCCTTCGGTAACATTACAACCTTGTGGATGGTTCCTTTCTCTGCATGAAGGACAGAGGAAAGGATTAGGAAGGTGGGGAGAAACAGATAAACATATGATATGGTGGGAAGTGATGTTGGCTGGACAGAGACCAAGGAAGCAAAGGGACCAGCAGGGAAATATGGCAAGGTCTTAATATTGACTGTTCCAAAGGATTTAAAGCTGCTATAACGTGTTGTTTTGTCCTTCCTTCCCCATCCCTTCCTAACACTCCTCTTTTTTTTCTGCCTTTCAACCCCTTCCTGCCTCCTCCCTTGGGCCTTTCGAAGCTTTTTATCTGAGCCGAAGCCTATTCGTTGGGCTCAGTAGCTACAAATTAGCTGCTTGAGAAGTCAAACCCACTTCGTTTGCTGTCCAAAAAAACCAGTGTGTGGATTCTAATGCCAGGATGGTGCCCTGGCCAAACTGAAAAGGCAGTACAATGCAGAGGCTAGAGCAACCTCTGGCACCCTCCAGATGTGTTGGACTACAACTCCCATCACCCCAGCCGCTGGCTGGGGTGATGGAAGTTGTAGTCCAACACATCTGGAAGGCGCTTGGTTCTGGGAGTCCAGACTAGAGAGTTGGGCTTGTCTCAGGGAGACCCAGGTTCAAATCCCCACTCAGCCATGAGGCTCAATGGGTGATCTTGAACCAGTCTCTCTCTTCAGCCTCAAGTTCTAGTCTTGGGAGAGAAAGGGAGAGGGATGAACCATAATTAGTTCCAGCAGCATCGTAGGGTTGAACGGCCAACCAAAGAGTTCACTCACAGCTGCAGAGATACCGAGGCACATGACAGGCTGCTTGTGTCTCGTGATCACGTCACACCCCAGTACTGAAAGATCGCCACTGGTTGCTTTCTGGGCTTGATTCATGGTGTTGGTTTTAACCACTAAAGCGCTAAACGGCTCAGGGCCAGGCTTTCTAAGGGGCCGCCTGTCTTGCTATGAACCTGACTGGTTCTTAGGGAAGGAGCGAGGGATGCAGGAGGAGCAGGCAAAGGCAACATCAGGGCCTGCTCCAGTTGGACTGTCCCCTACCTGGGAGACGAGTGGGGAAGCAAGGCCACAGGGAAGCCAGTGTTTTTGTGCATTATTGTACACCGCCCAGAGAGCTTTGGCTGCTGGGTGGTATAGAAATGAAAATATTAATATTGATGATGATGATGATGATGATGATGATGATGATGATGATGATGATCAGGAGAGGCCCTTTTGAACACACCCTCGCTTACAGAGGCCTGCTTGTGGGGCACATGGGAAAGGGCTTTCTCCCGTGTCCCTCCCAAACTCTGCAACTGGTCCCCAATCTCTGTATTCAGGAAGGAGTTCAGGGCACATCTTTTAGACTCGGCTTTTTAAAATGGTTGCTATGGTTCTTAAGGTCGCTTTTTGTGTTTTGATTCCATCGTTTTACCTTCTGAACTTTGGAGGAAAGGCTGTATAGAAATCCCATAAACAAACCAAATAAATAAGTTAGCACACTATACCTGTGGCCAAATAGAAGACGCTGTAGGTGGCCTCATCTGCCGCCTGCACCTGGTGGACCTGGATTTTCTGGTAGTGATGCTTGCTGTAGAACATGGCTCCCTGCTTCACTTTGTGTGACACCTCGGGGTGGCTGTCAGCCACTTTGAAGGTCTCATGGGGAGTCACCTGTTCTCCTTCTAGGCACTGTTAAGAGGGTCACATAGATGATGATGCCACTGGATTAGGTTAGGCAAGGATCAATACAGTGATCAGAAGCCCTGCTCCCAACACCTGGATTCTCTAAGGACCCTTTTGGCTTTTGATCCACTCTGCACACATCTGCAAGCTTCTCCAACCCTGAGGACTAGAAATTTGCTTTTTCCTCTTTAAAAATAAAAATCTGCAGGACAGATTTCAATTTCAGAATGGTTCACCAAAAAAGTTGGATAAAGCATTGCTAGTGAACTCAACTTGTTTTTCCAGAAGCTGTTCTAGAAATCAAATGGAAAGCCTTTTTCTATAAATTACTGGAATAATAACTGTGCAGAAAGGATACTACCACTTGTTTTACTTCTTGTAGATGTATTCATCCATGTTAGAATAATTTAAAAATCAGTGGTTTTCTTTTTTCCGGGGGGGAGGGGGATTAATCTATTTGTGGCCATTATGAAGCATACTGGTTTAGTTTTCAGTTTTTTCCTGTGTTTCACCAGTTCATTCCTTCTTAGTAATTCTTATATGTACTGTAATATCTGTATGACTTTAATTAAAAAAAAAAAAAATTAAAATCTGCACTGCATGACACGTTCTATACTGTCCCAGTTACATGGACGTTTTGACTCAAGAAACTGGATACTTTGCATGTTTTTTCTTCTTGCCCTGCTTACAGTCACTACCTGTCTTTTCAACACTCCCCATCTCCAGATTTAAATATCTCCCGGACAAAGCAGGGCAAAAAGTGGCCACCTACCCACAGTCACCTGCTGGCAAGGTATCTTCACTGCCACTTCCTACATTCCTACACTTTCAGTTCTTCACATTACTCCCCACTCTGAGCATTCGTGTGAATATACCTTAAGGCTGCTCCATGGTGAAAGACAACCTAAAACTTTCCCCACTAACAGATCTGCCTGCCTTACCTGCCCAGGCCTCACAGCGGGGAGCGGGTCCGTGTAGCCTTTGAGAGGCGACGTCTGGAAAACTTTGTTGATTTCGCCAACAGAATAGACACAGACCGCTGAATATTCCCTGTGGATAAGAGTGAAAAGTGGGTGATCAGCCTTCTGGCAATGTGGACTACTTTGTTTATTTTTTATAGTTATATATCCCACCTTTTTGCCTCTTGCAAGGAACCCAGGGCAGCTTACATAATCCTCCTCCTCTCCATTTTTATCCTCACAACAACCCTGTGAGGTAGGTTAGGCTGAGAGTCAGTGACTGGCCCAAAGTCACCCTGTGAGCTTCTTGGCCGAGTGGGGACTAGAACCCGGATCTCCCGAGTCCCAGTCCAATACTCTAACCACTACGCCATGCTGGCTCTCTTTTAGAATGGAGGACAAAGCATACCAAAGCCGGGAAACCACCCAAAAATTGGCAGTCAGGGGAAGGAAGTGTGACCATCACATCAGGCCAGATCTGGCCCACAGCCCTGAAGTTCAGCACCCCTGGCCTACATCTTTTACCTCAGTCCACCCTAAACCCAAGTTACATCCATGCCAAGAGCCCCCAGCAGCACAGGGGAAGTCCTTTCTAAACAAGGTCCCCTGTCCGTTCACATACAACCAAGGAACGAACAATGCAGACACTCACCACTCATTTGAGAACAGCCCGTACACTTTCGTCTCAGACCAGTTGGCAGACTCGAGAATAAAGACATCCTGCAGCTGGTTAAAGTGCCGGTCAGAGGATGCGTCAACACAGAGCAAGGTGGCCTTCAGGTAGGTCGTCCACTTGGCGGCAGAGACAGAACCGCTGCCTCCTTTATCTCCCTGCAGAGAGGAGAAGGAAAGAAAGGCCTTGGGTTAGAGGTTGGCAACTGGCTGCTGCCAGGCCAAATATGTGGCCACCCTAAGCTTTACACACAAGTGCTGAAAGTTGCATCATGGAAAGCATCCACAATGGTAAGCAACATGGCACCCAAAGGTAGCCTGCACTGAACCCTTCTCCACCTGCAATGCCAACTTTTTTCTAAAGACGTTGCAGGGGCTTTTCAGCGGTAGCACCCCGTTCATGGGAACTTTCTTCCCAGAGTGGGAGGGGGGAATGTCTGGCATCTTCCCCCCACCCCAATCATTTGGCAACTTCCCAGCTTTGGCTGGGTTTTCCCACCATTCTAAAAAGTTGAAATGCCTCTGCTAAGACTTAGTTACTGGCAGGAAGAGCTTTACGGTAAAATATGCTGGCAGTTTTGGTAGTTTGGGCCCGGCCCTTATGTATTTGCCCCACCCCCCACTCACCACTAGAAGGTGGCCCCCGAGAGCTTTGCTGACCTTGAATCCAGCCCTCGGGCTGAAAGAGATTCAGCACCCCAGTCCTATGAGATATGAATTGGCTTCTCATCCAACTCACCTCTTTGAAAAACACACACACACACACACACACACACACACACGCCTGCCCACCAGCAGCTCTTTACCTTGCACAGCTGAGCCACCCTGGAGATGCTCTTTGGGGCCACCACATTCCTTGGCCAGTCGGGGTTGTCCTCTCGGAAGAAGTAGTAGATCTTATCGTTGTACGCCTGGTCTTGCTTGACGACAGCGGCCTTGACAAACTGGGGGTCTGGAAAGGGACAAGACAGAGCTCCGGGTGAGACGGGAAGGGACTAAGCAGGAGCTTATGCAGAGCGCCCCACACAACTACAGGTTGCTCGCCCTGCAGGGCCAGGAACACAGCTTTATTCTGCACAGCCGCACTACTGTCTGCCTTAAAACATCATTTGGAGAGGTGCCGGGCCTGAACAGGTAGGCAACAGAATGCTGCAGTGAGGAATGCTCCTGTCCAGCCAGCCAGCCCATCTCCATGATACTCCATTCCATTTCCCTCCGACCCGGCTTTCCTTCCCCCCCCCCCCCCCCGCCTTCCACATACACAGCCTGCCAGTCACCATTCCTTGGCCACTGAGCACACTCATTGGGCTCAGGTTTTTTGGCGGAGGAGCGGGGTTGCCCTCTTAAGTCTTTTATAAGATCCATATAACGTTAAGAAGTGGTGCCTGAGTATTCTCATTTCCCCTTCCCGCTTTCCTTTTGTGTCGAGCCTTTTTACACTGTAAGCTTGAGGGCAGGGACTGTCTCATTTCTATTGATCTCTAATTTATTTATTTATTTTATTATATTTCTTAATCGCCCATCTGGCCGGTCACTCTAAAGCACTCGGGGAGTCTTTCTGGCTGAAGAACACGGTATAAACGCTTTAAATAAATATGGTGTGTGTGTGTCCCCCAAATATGTGTTGTACTTTTGCAAACCCTGGGGCTCCCCAAAGCCCGAGGATGCCTCCCTCTTGCACTTGGATGGTGCCATTTTGGCTACATAAGTGTCGGCACTCACAGCCTGAACAATGGAAATGGAAGGATGATGCCGTCCCTGCGGGAGGAGAAAGCCCCGCCCGTCGCATTTGTTGTGCACTGGAAATGCCCCCAGCAGCCTCTCCTTTTCCGCATGAGCTCAGAGAGGAAAGGCCCTCAGCAGGGATGCACCGGGTGGAACTTTGCGTCACCGGAGGTTCGTTACCGTGGGTTTCCCTGGCGTTCGGGGAACTCAGCCTCCGCTGTGTTAATTACATGGAAGGCACCTGCTCCAGTCATCTCCTGCTCTGAGCCACTCCCTCTGAGGAAACAGTTGGGTTTGTTTGAACAGGCAACTTTTTCTTCCCCCTTTGACTGTGTGACACTCGTCCTTTGCTGGGAACGCCTTAAAAACCTTCAGGCGTCCTTCCTCTGAACATCTATTCAATAAGGGGGCCAGGTGCCCTGCTTTACAGAGGGCAGTCCTCCATTTGCAGAGCTGTCCAACTCCAGTTGAAAAATACTAAAGGCCCATAAGAAGGGAAACTGCTGCGGGGGGCCTTGAAGTTGCCAGTCAGCCTGGAAGAGCCTGGAAGAGCAGACTGAGCAGGTGCACAAGTAACGGAGTCCCAAGCTTCCCCACTGTAATGAGATATATTAGATCTCTACTTAAATTATAGGTATTATCTCTAAATTTGCATCTCTAGGTATCAATCAGCACATGCAAATGTTATTAATTTGGACGGCTCTAAAAGGGGAGTGGGGAAATTCATGGCTATTCAATAATTACTAGTCCTGATTGGCAATTTGCTACCTCCAGTATCAGAGGCAGTGTGCCTTATGTACACCAGCTGCTGGGGAACATGGGCGGGAGGGTGCTGTTGCCCTAATGTCCTGCTTGTGGGTTTCCTGTGGGCAGCCGGATGGCCACTGTGTGAACAGAATGCTGTACTGGATGGACCCTTGGTCTGATCCAACATGGCTCTTATGTTCTCATGACTGGCTAGGCTGTTGGACCTTTGACTGGCAGCTCTGCATTCAACACACACCCCACCCTGCCCCCACCCCCCCAGAAATACATTCAAAATGAAGGCCACGCACACACAAACAACTATTTATCAGTCACACATCCTTTGTTTGTTATATTTGTATCCCATTTTTCAAATAGCGTCTACAAAAGCGGCTCACGTCGAAAAACCTTTTAAAGAAAACGGGCCAGGCACTGCCCTCCGGCTTAAAAAAACTAACCTGTCAGCCAGCCTTCCCCAGCATGGCACCAGGTTGGGGAAGGAGGTTATAAAGCATTAGTAGGTAAAGGGTTAGTTTAAATTCCTCAGTCATCTTACTGACTGGTGTGTTGTGTGTGGGGGGCGGGGCGGGGGGGGAGGATGAGAATGGGGAAGACTGAGCAGGGAGACTGGTGGGGCGCCCCACCCCGTCAAGAACCGCAAGACTCACTATTCATCACTGTGTCGCTGGTGTACAGCTCAGCAGCTCCTCGGATCCGACAAAAACGTGGGATACGCCCATTGTACTGGTGCTTCTTGATGGTAGAGTAGATATCCTTACCTGCAAGGCAGCAAGTTTTTGAGGACAAAATGTAAATACAGGTAGAGATGCAGATGGATTGGTCAAGTCCATTTAGGACTTCCTCCTTTTCCCACCTCCCATTCCATGCCAGTTCTGTGTGGATCTTTCTCTCTCTCTTTTTTAATGGGGGGAATACATTATTATTATTATTATTATTATTATTATTATTATTATTATTATTAGCGGCAACAACAACAACAACAACAACATGAGCATTCATTCAGACTTACCATCAACCAGGACAAGGGTGTTTGGGTCAAGGCCAAAGGGGGCCAGGCTCTGGGCATTGATCCCTGGCTCCTTCTTCCCATCCACCTGCAGGACAGAAAAGGCAATGATGATGCACTGCTATTTCCAAATTGGGTTCTGCTGACCCTCCAGCACTTCACAGACACAAGTGTAGGGAATATGCGACGAGAAGGTGTAGACTCTGCAGGAAGGGTTTTTAAAATCAACTGCCTATTAAAGGGTTACAGCAGACTTGCACAGTCTGATTGAAGGGCAGGTGGCAGGGTTCAGTGGACTGAACCACTTGATTGACTCAGAGGAGGGAATGCTGGACGTTGCTTAGCAACAGGTTTGAATTCCATTCTAACACTCCTCTGAGAGTTAAGACTAGTCTAGTGTTAACAGACTTAACTGACACTTGTGAGGGTTTAGCAAGGGGGAGTGACCCGTGTGTGTTTTCCTTACCTCAAAGAGAAGAATGAGTTTAAGAAACTGCACTTCTGTAACCATCAAGCTTTAGTACCTGAGTAACCTTATGTTACAGTTATTTATCTTTTAAAAGCATCTACAGTACTTTTGAAACAAGTCCTGTGTGTGGATGTGTTTGTTTGAGAGAAGTCTGCTGCTGCTTTTTATGTCCTGCCATCAACAAGTAGACAGGGGGGGACTCTATCCTCAACTCCACTCCTCACACCAAGCATGAAGTGCTGTCAGCAATGTACTGGAGCCAGGGCTCGCTGGCACTTTTTTTTATTAGTAGCAATGCTGATGTCATCTGCCTCCCCCACTCAGAATTCCCTGTTCCCTGGCATGGAAGGGAAGCCCTTAACTTTGCAGCATGCCAGCCTCCCATTTAAAAAAAAAAAAAAGTAATTAAAAATATCTTTGAAAGGAATGTAAAAATCCGGAGAGGCAAGGAGCCTGGTGGGCAGTGGGAGAGGTGCCTGTGGGTACATTGGTGCCCGCGGGCCCCATGTTGAAGACCCCAAGGCCAAGGTCACAAAGGCGGCAAAGTGGCAGGATACAAGAGCAGATAGATAAGTGGGGGGGGTGGGGGGCATCATTGTTGCCAAACTTCGTTCCGTACCCAATTCCAGCAGGTGGGATTGCAAGCGTTAGTGCCACAGATCAACAGCTTGTTGTCGTATTTTTCCAGCAGCGTGAGATAGTTCTGGGCATCCTCCTGTGGGGGGGGTGGGGGGTGGAAGAGAGAGAAAGAAAAAGAAAATGACTGAGATGAAGAAAAGCTACCAACTACTCTGGTTCCCACTATGGCAGGGCTGACGGCTCTTTTCAGGGCCCGCACAGTTGGCGCTTCAGATTTCTAGGCTGTCCAATCCGGGGCTGGCCAGGGCATTCGGGGATCCAGCAGAGCAACCCAAACTTGGCCCGAGGTCCAGCTGCAGAGAGCACTGGGCCATGGGAAAGAGTGAGAGGATGAACTCCAAGGTAGCCCCCTACAGCGTGGGAATAAAGAATGTCACCGGGTTTGAGAGAGAGAGAGAGAGAGTAGGACCTGGTCAGGGGTGGAATTCATGGAGGGTCCAGGAGGGCCCAGCCTACTGAGCTATTTTAAATAGTGGGCCCAGCCTATGTAGTTATCTTCCTGTTGGGGTCTCGGTATTTAAACCTTTTCCTTGCATTCGGTTGAACAGAAAATAGAAATATTCAGAAAAATGACATTTCCACCAGTGTACTCCATCTGTAAAATGGGCAATTTTTTCCCCCCTAGCTTATCTAAGAGGCTAGAAAAATCTGGCCGGTTTACCAACGCCTAGTAGCATGCTACATGCCTGCAAGTTATACATCTGGCAGCTCTATGCACATTCTGTGGACGAGATTGTGTGCTTGAGTCGCTGGCACGGCGCTTATTTCTAGTTCTTGATTCATACGTGGAACACACCGTACCAGCCTCGATTTATTATGGCAGATTGATAGCGGTAGCCCCGTTATCTGTGGGGGCCGACCTTCTTCTTCAGTTAGAATTCCGCCCCTGGACTAGAGACACTCTGGAAGCAAAGCATGTGCTCTACCCCGGAAGACAGAACTTTACCCTCACCACTTGCTGGATAATTAAGGAGGAAAAAAGAGAAAGAGAGAGGGGACATCCTGCTAAAGATGTTCAGGGGGGTGGATACAGCTATTCTTCCAAACTTACCTCATTTCTGCAGTTAGACCGCGATCTATCGGCATCAAAAGGCTCCTGAACGAAAAGGGAGAGGAGAGAGATACACGTGTCATTTTTAATTCAGCTTCAATCTATACCTGGGGTGAGCAACTCGCAGGTTGTGGGTTGCATCTGGCCCCCCTGGCCCTTTCTGGTGACCCCCACCGCACCCCCACTACTAAATTTGCTGCTGTCGCAGGGGCAAAAATGCATCTGGGGAGAAGCCTCCTGGGAGTGAGGTTTTGCATGCAGGGGAAACAAGGCATGCAGGGGAAATCGGTGCTTTTTTGCTGAGGTGCTGCCAAATTTCACTGCCAAATTAGGCAGCAGGGGTGCAGCCCGCGCTGGAGAGTCTGGGGTGGGGGGCAATGCAGCCTCTGAACCCCCAGAAGTTGCCCACCCCTGATCTATATTGATGTAATTTATATTCTTTTAAAAATCAAATTAAATATGAATTCAACACACACAACTGGAACTTAGTTTAGAATGAGGGTGGCATGATGGAGGTTTAAAAAAAAAAAAAAACACACACCTCCCAATGCAGGTCCTTATGTAGTCAAAACGGTACTGTTCACACACAAGAGGGAAATATCAGCAGGCTTGGGGAAAACCGTGACATTTGCAGAAGTGCAAATATATATATATTTATGGGCGCGGGGAAACCTGGGGGAGCACCCGAAATACAACTCAATGAGGACTGAGGCTGAGCATGCTTAGTGGCGGCAGAATGCAAAGCGCCTGTTGGAGGAGGAACCAGGGAAGGGGAAACGGAATGGACTATCTTAGAAAAGGGTATGACTGGCTGGTAGGCAGACACCCCGGACAGGAGCACTCCATGGCTACAACAGTTTGTGGCAGGTCCTGCTTGTTGTGCTTAAAACTTTCCAGCACTCGTGGTAAACAAAACAGCTTCCCATCCCACATGGCTGCATCAGGGCAATTAGTCACTGACACTTTTGACATTTTTCCAGACCACAGAAGGAGCTAATTAACCTGAGGTTGCAAAAAAACAAACAAAAAAAAAAGAATATTGTTTGACATGAGACTGGAAGCTTTTCCGGATTTCAGTGGATTTCCAGACAGCTGGGTTTGAAATCCTGCTTTAAAATGTAATTTTTGAACTCTAAAAATCTATGTTTGTGTTTGGACGTTGCCCCAAGTCTCCTTACCGTAAGGTTGGTGGCCTTCTCAAAGTCATAATAATAAAGCTTGTTTTCTGCTCCCACGAATACAGAAGAGGTTCCTTGTTCGTGGTAAAGCACGATGTGCTTCTCGACAGTGTCAAACTGGAACCTTTTCTCTCCTATAAAGCACAAACAACAAGGGCGGGAATTCAGCGGCATGTCACCGATTGCAGAAAGGCTGGTTGGTTCTTCAGAGATTACGTGGAGGGAAATCACGGGGCTGGTGGTGATCGGACCACTGATGCTTTACTGACTGCCAAATGTTCCCCTTCCGCCTCAAAAAACTACTATACGGGAGTGGAGGAGGGGGAACAGTCTTGCATCAATGGGGCACGTTCAGTCAAAATAGTCTACAGCAGCCTTCCCCAAACAGGCACCCTTCAGACAGGTTGAACTACAACGCTCACCATCCATGCTGGCTGGGGATGATGGGCATTGTAGTCCAACACATCTGGAGTATGCCTATGTGCTCCAGTTGCTGGGGAACAGGGGTGAGACTGTGCTGTTGCACTCATGCCCTGCGTGTGGGTTTCCCGTGGGCAGCTGATTGGCCACTGTGTGAACAGAGTGCTGGACTAGACGGACCCTCGGTCTGACCCAGCAGGGCTCTTCTGATGTTCTTATGGAGGGCGCCCTGAGTGAGGAAGGCTCATCTATAGGGTAGGGATGGATGATGGATGAATCTGTCAATATTTCGCTTTCTCATTTTTTCCTAGCTGTATGTTTGTTCCATCCCATTTCTGCATCAGTTTGCCGGGGTTGGGGAGGCATTTAAATCCACATGAAAACCTGTATGCATTTTGGTGCACATATCTGCATTTTTATTTTTATTTTTGTATGCAATTTTGCCTAAGATGTGCATTTTTGCAAGCAATTTTTCCCTCGTACATTATTTTCATTTCATTCATTACATTCCTATACTGCCCAATAGCCGAAGCTCTCTGGGTGGTTTACAAAGACTGGAACCTTAAAAAATACGTTATAAAAAAACCATTTACAGACAGACATATAAACAGACAGCACACACAGAGACACGCATCTATCTAAACCGTTTTTAAGCAATCAACAATAGGATAGACCTGATTAAAACCTCATCATATGCCGCCGATAATACCACCCACATTTCCTGCCCCTCTCATTCACTCCCATCTGGACAGCTGAGTAATAATAAATGTCTTCCAGCACAATCTTATGCATGTTTAGACAGAAAAAAGTCCTACAACTCCCAGCATTCCCCAGCCAGCTACTGCACCGCCAGTGTGGCGTAGTGGTGAGAGTGCTGGACTGGGACTCGGGAGATCCGGGTTCTAGTCCCCGCTCGGCCGTGAAACTCGCTGGGTGACTTTGGGCCAGTCACTGACTCTCAGCCTCATAGGGTTGTTGTGATGATAAAATGGAGAGGAGGAGGAGGAGTATGTAAGCTGCCTTGGGTTCCTTTCAGGAAAAAAGGTGGGGTATAAATATAATAAATAAATAAATAAGTTATAGGTTAAAAATAGATTGACAGACTAGATTGCGCTTGCATCACTAGCAGAAATCTATCAGTTCTCTCTGGAATGCTCCACAGGGCACACTCCACAGTTCAAGCCTGGGAAGTAGGTCAGGGTTCTTTGCAGGGAAGAGGGCAGAGGATAGAAGCAGCGCATTGCAATTTGCCTGAGGGCAAAGCGAAGAACAAAGCACATTTTCCAACTCTGGTTCCTCCTCTTTGATCCAGCTGCTGAAGAGTGGCGGATAAGAACTGCCTTTCATTTACGACCAGAATTTACCAGTTCATGCCTCCCGATCCGCAGTCAAAGTTTGTACATTCCTGAGCTTGTGATGCTGTTCAGGGGAGCGGGGAGCCGCATTTGAAAAATCATACATTAGAAAAATGCACATGACAAGGCGTTTTTTTAAAAAAGTGCACACACACGCACACACACACACACGCACACGCACACACACTTTAATCTATGAGAGAAGACTGCGGACTGGTGGTGTTAGGAGACGGCCCACTAGGGCTGGTGCCTGAACCTTTCATTGGGAAACCGGGATCTCTGGGAGGCCCTCTGCCCCGCCACCCTGCTGCCCATGGGCACTCGCTGAAAGGCAGGTCCAGGGGCCCTGATGATCTCTGTTGCATTGGATCCCCCTGGATGAGCTGGCTTTTTGCCCACATGTGCTTCTCCTGCTGCCGCTCCCCGCTCCCCGCCCCCCGAACCTTTCTGCTTTTATTTTGTCCTGTGGGCCTGACCCCAGATCTTTTCGGTACCTAGCACCACCTGCACACACTGTCCTATCTAGAGACATTAATCCTGCCCTTATGCTAGGCCTAGATTCACAGGAAGCCAAATCTAGGCAACAGGGACCTATGCCTACTCCAAGTTTCTAAGCTACCCCTGAGAGCATGTGTTGGACAGATAGAGGGGGCACAGTCTGCCAATAATGGCTCCCAGTAGTTAGGCGCCAGTGCCCTATCTCCAGCATCACCACAGGGCTCCATTACCATTGCTAAACCAGCAGACTGAGCTCCTTGCTTCGAGGGCGCCATCTTTCTTGCTACACCAGCCTGCCTCAGCATTCCGTCACCTGACCGGCTAAGGGCCAATCCCTGTCCACCAGGCCCTATAAAGCCCTCGCTCTTCATTCTGAGCGACAGTTGTTTGCGTAAGGACAACACTGCCTAAGTATCTATTCCCCACCACCAACCATCCCTGACTGCAGCCTTGGATCTTGACCCATCTGTGTTGGACCAGATCTGGAGCCTTGGATCTTGACCCATCTGTGTTGGACAAACAGGAGGCCTGGTTTAGCGCCAGTGCCATGCAAAACATAACTGGCCAATTTCTGAAGATCAAACTCCTGTTAAAAACAAACAAGCCAAGCTTGTTTTCTGCACCTTTGATAACACTCTTGCCTTCCAAAACAAAAGACTCCGCTCCTTAATGCCCATTGCCTGGGGAATGAAGAGCCCCAAAACAGCCCTATGGAAACTGAAGCCTCAAACACTTCACAGCACTCTCTTTCCTAAGCAAGTCAGTCTCGCCTTCTTCAGTCTCTGGAGAGAATTATATCATTACTGCAAGAGGCCACAAAGCTTCCCTCCCTGGGCTCTATGAGTCACCGTTGATCACCAAGAAGGGGAATCCTGGATCATGGAGCCTAAGAAGTGTGCCAATGCAGCTAATCACTCAAAGCTGGAACTTGAGTTCCACAGATGCAGATGCCAAGGTGGTCATCCATCGATTAGGCCAAGTGGGACAATCCGGTTCCCTATTCCATTCCTGCTTAGGGCCCTGTATATCATATTTATTCACCAGTAATAAATTGCCTATAAATATTGATTGTGGGTCAATTTGCCTGATCGGCCCCAAAAAGTGCTTCCAATAGCGAGGGAGTCTATGGGTCTTGGGTTGCGTCTTATTCAGCAAAAGCTTTTGTTTTGTGTCCACTGGATGATGCCACAATGTCTCTTTAAAAAGGGTTTGTCCAAGTCAGCTTAATTACCGGAGGTGTAACACAGCTAATGCTTCTTTTAACCATATGTTTTGGGCAATGCCCAATAGTTGCCTCTTTTTGGGAGGAGGTAATAATTATATGGATAAATTTTGTATTGGAACACTCCTGAATACTTACTGATGTACATGCTCTTTTAAATTATTTACTTGCTTCCTGGAAATTAACGCATGGATTCTCTGTACCCTTCTAACAGCTAAAAGCCTGATATTACAACACTGCAAGGATAATTGCTCACCTCCTATAATGCAATGGATTGAAAACCTTACAATACTTTCAACGTTTGAACAGGTGTGGTATATAGACACCACCTGCGAATGGATACTTATTTGGATATTTGGTCTGCTTTTGTTGAAGTTTATGTATCATTCTGACAAAGCTGTATTTTCATACATACCGTATATACATTTCATATGTATGCATTGAAATTGATACATTCAAATCTATGTAGACAAATTTTTCTTTTTTCTTCCTTTTTTGTTATTGAAATTTTATAATAATGAGTTCCAAAAAAAAAACCAACAACACTGGAACTTTGCAAGCTTCCCAGCTCCTTTGCCTGAAGATCCCCCAAAGTCACAGCCAAAAAAACCAAGTCAGCACAAAAACTGAGTAATTTAAAGATATTATTAAAATTATTAACTAGGACCAAAGGAACAGGCCTTCTACCAAGCCAGACCGTTAATCCAACTCAGCATATATGACGGGCTGTTTAATGAATCAGACAAATTGTTTGTGGTTTCCACTGATGTTTTAGTTGCTTTATGGGGTGGTTGGATTTTAATGGATAATTGTTGTAGCTGATTTCAGTTTTGTATGTTTTCATTCTGTTGTAAGTTGCCCTGAGTCTTGTTTATTTGTCTGTTTTGAGAAAGGTGTCCAAAAAATAAAATAAAAAATAAAAACTCCTGCCCAGTGAAAGCCAAAACGCAATACTTGGCTCCAATGACATTCATGTTCAACTACTGCTCAGACTCCAAAGATGGTCTGATCATTTCTTGTAGAGAGAGGCCAGGTGTCACAGCCTTCTGCATTATGTCAAGATTTACTGTATTTCCATTTAAATTATACTTTCTAAATTTGCATCAATACTGATAAATTGGCATGTGCAAATTATGCAAATCTCTCCACCTTTTTGGTGATGCAATTCCTCTTTTTGCAACGTGCAAGTAGTTTGTTTGTTTTTAAGGGCAGCTTTTAGTTGCAGTGTTGTCACTCAGACAGGTCAGTCCAAAGTGCTGAACAAGTGGCATTGCAGCCGGAGGGAGGGAAATGAAGCCAGCCACACGCACAGGTGCCTAGCTGCTCTATCTGCGCAAAGGCTAAAGGCCAGGGGGCACACAAGGTCACTGCTCAAAATGTCCCTATTCAGCAGGGCAGAGAGCAACAGCATATCCCAGAAAGAAGGCTTACAGATTCTATTTATTTATTTTATTGTTTTGCTGTTATAGCACAACAGACGCATTTAGTGCTTCCTCCCCTGAAGGGGCCATGCGCAACCAGCTGGACTCACTTCCCCCACAAGCATATGCAGTCACTGCAAACTTGTTAAGAGGTTTTAAAAGTTTACTCCCAGCCTGGCAGACGATGCTGCCAACTCTGAACTAAGAGCCCCCTGTCAAATATCCTGCCCTTTGCCCTGCGCAAATCCCATAAAGCCATGGTATTTTGAAGGTGCAAATTCTTCCATACCACATTCTTTGACACAAAGAAGCTGTGCTTGGCAAGATGAAGGGGGGGCGGGGGAAATACAAAAAAGAGGGGAAAGAATTAAGGCAGAAATGTTCCACTGTACTTGTACATATTCATCTTAACAGAGGCCCAGTTCATCACCCTCTTAGCCAGAGGCAGTTGTGGTTTATAGTCAGCTTGCGCTGACAACCACAGTGCCGCTGGCTGAGTTGGTCATATGTACACTAACACCATGAGCTGAGAAGGGGTGTGCAAGAAATTATTTTTCATCTCATTCCATTCCTGCATTCCTTTGCATTATTTGTTCATTAACAGGCCGATTTGTTTTGTTATTCGTTTGTTATATTCCCTTTTTTTTTTCTCTCCTGTTACTTAGGTTTGGTTTTGCTCTGTTTGAGTTTCCCCCAATTCATGTTTACTTTGCCACCCCTTATGGCAGTGTGGCCATTTATGAATCGCCAAAAAAGAGGAAATGCATTGCCCCAAAAAAGAGCACGAAGGAGGACAGTGATTTGCATAAACTTTGCATATGCTGATATATTAAGATCTTCATCGGAGGTCCTTCTCCGAGAACCCCTGCCAAAGGAAGTGAGGCAGTTGGCTACCGGGAGGAGGGCCTTTTCTGCTGTGGCACCCCAGTTGCGGAATGAGCTCCCCAAGGAGGCTCGCCTGGCGCCCACATTGTACTCTTTCCGGCGCCAGGTGAAGACCTTTTTATTCTCCCAGGCATTTTAATCATTTTAATCATCTTAATCATTTTTATCTGGTAGTTTTTAACTCTGTTACTGTAAACAGGCCTGTGGCTTACGCTGGCTCAGCTTGTCTGAGCATGGAAAGCTAAGCAGGGTCAGGCCTGGTTATTACTTGGATGGGAGACCCCTCCTCTAGTTTCCTGCATTGAGCAGGGGGTTGGACTCGATAGCTCTGTAGGCTCCTTCCAACTCTATGATCTATGAAATTTGAACTGCTGCTAGCTCTGCTATTTGTTTTAATCTGTGGTTTTAAATCTTATAGTTACTGTATATTATATTGTATTTTATGGTTTTAACTGTTGTAAACTGCCCAGAGAGCTTCAGCTATTGGGCAGGATAAAAATGAATTAAATAAACAAATGTATAGATGCAAATTTAGAAGCAAGTACTATAATTTAAATAGAAATACAGTACATAGTGTGAAAGGCTGTGACCAGCTGAGCTGTGAGCACTGCTCAGTCTATTGTCCAGGTGTCCACTGCTGATGGACAACCGTTCTTATGGTTCTTTACCTTTAAACTAAAATTGGGCAGGACAGGGCTTCAAAAAGAGGGCAGTCCTGTGTTTCAGAGGACACGTGGCCATCCTAAGAAGATTGTTCTATTGCAGGGGTGGGCAGAAGGTAGATCTCCAGATGTTTCGGACTTTCAACTTCCAGGAGCCCCTGCCAGCACAACCAACAATCAGGAACGCTGGGTGTTGGAACTCCAAAACATCTGGAGAGCTACTTTCTGCCCACCCCTGCTCTAGACAGTCAGAGCCAGCTGTTTCCTGCCAGAGCAGCCAAAAATGTGCTGTCAGGCTCTGTCTGTGGAGTATGGCAGAGGCAGCACGCCCAAAGACTAAGCTAAATATGACCAGATTTCCCAATGTCTGTTTCCTTTCTTAAAATACACCAGTATGTAGCAATTTGGATCAGGACCCTGCAGGGCTTGCCCAAAACATTTTGCTGCCTGAGGCCTAGCAACAAATGTGCCCCCTAGTCAAGGTGCATAGTACTCAAGGCCAACCAAATACAATGGGTTGGATCCAACCCAATGATAATAAACATAGAACTAACAATTTGCTTCCTTTTCATGACAGCAAAAGTCTACTGCCCGAGGCAGCTGCCTCACTCTTCCTAAAGGCAGGACCAGCCCTGGGATCATGGCACTAGAAGAAGGCAGTTATACCTTCCCCTCCCACACCATCTTCCCAACAGGGCCAGCCCCCAAAATGTTGCTGTCTGATATGAAAGACAAGATGATGGTGATGATTACACTCATATCCCACTTCCCCCCCCCCTCTTGCAAGGAACCCAAGGCAGCTCACATGGTCCTCTTCCTCTCCATCTTATCCTCACAACAACCCTGTGAGGTAGGGTAGGCTGAGAGTCAGTGACTGGCCCAAAGTCACCCAGTGAGCTTCATGGCCGAGTGGGGACTAGAACCCGGATCTTCCGAGTCCCATTCCAAGATTCTAAGCACTACGCCACACTGGCTCTCGGTGGCATATCGCAACAACAATACCGCCCCATTCCACACACAGAGGCGTCGGGGCTAGCAGGTGAATCTTGCTTCAACACAGGTGAGGGGACAGCATCCTCGACCACACCTGAGGGCAGCAGGCTAGCTTAGGGGGTGCAGGGCAGACCGACTGGCACACACAACCCTGCCCTCCAACAACTCTCCACCCCTCAATCTGCTGCCCCTGACCACATGTGATCCAATGTCCACATATTTGATGTGGACTTCTGCGAGGGGGAAAGAACCTATGTGCAGAGGTTTCCCTGGGACCTGGACCCCTGTGTTGGGTTTTGCATAGGCAGAACGAGATTACCACCTGACATCGGGATTATCACCTGACCTGGTGGATGTTACTTGAGTTCAAGTACAGAAGGCCTTTGGTCATAAGACATAGTCTCGAGGTGACATGACTCAGCAGCCTTGAACAGATTTGGGGTAAACATGTTGATGAGTAGGTTGTGCAACTGGGTGAGTAATATCCTATTCATAGATGCAGGGTCTGGGGTATATAAGCTAGCACACTTGCTTGCTTCCGTCATTCCTCTTCATCTCTCTCTGCTGCTTGTTCATCTCGACATGTATTGTCTTGGACTTCACTTCATCTAGCCTTACCACTGGGGTAGTGGGTTTGAGTCTGCAATGATGTAGTGAGTAGAAATGCATTGATTGCCTTAATCCCATGTAATTGGGTCTTACAAATAAACTCTTTAATCTTTATTAACTGCTGTTATCTCCTCCTTCCGCTTGCGTGACTGGGACTGAGGGTCATTGGCTAGGGGAGCTTTTGAACCCGGGTCAGTCCAACTCTCACATCGGTTATGGGCCCAGATAAGGATCAGATAACGATCTGATGGTTATCTGATGGGCAGATAAGCCACAGAACGCAGTTTGGAAAAATTCAGCAGTTATAGAGTTAAAGGAATTTGTTTACTATTTGTAAGAACGGTTTGTAAACAAACCGCAGAAGGCGAAGGTTTGTTGCTAAAGCTGGTGCTGATAACAGCGGCTTGGAATGCAGCACAACTGAAAAATGCAGAAACAGAGAGACGGAGGATTTTTCGTTTTGGAAGCAGCTGAAACGGAGGTGCCAGGCTTGGCAAAATCCGCGGTTCGGGCAGCTACTAGGCTGAAAAGTGAACAACGCTGGACACAAGGATTTCGTATTCCACAGCTTGCTGGAGTGATTGTCAAGGAGCTGTATCGGGCAAAGAAATAATCTTCAGGAGGCTCTGTGTCTTTGAGTCAAGGCTACAGGCAGGAGGATCATATTTCATTTACAGTCTTCTTCACACAGCAGCGAATCAGCTATCTTTTGCATTGTATCAACAAGTGGCTTGGATTACAAATGCGTGGATTACGTCTGACGTGGGTAAAGCGTCTGGAGCGTCATGTCGCAGCAAAACAAGGTCACGTGTGACAAAAGTATCTCGGGAAACTTGATACTACAGCGGAGGCTGTATCAAACCAGCGGAGGCGTGGTTTTGAAACAGCAGGAGAAAAACAGCGCGCAGTTTTGAACAGAGAAAGCTGTGCTTAAAATGTGAAGCTGTTCTTCATTTTCTTCATGTGGGTTCACAGAAGAAGGAGCTTGAAATCAGCAGGGGTGCTGCTGAAGGGAAAAACCTTTGTGTTTTAACCCAGGACATAACAAAATGGACACATTATTTTGTTTGGACAGAAAACAGTGGATTGTTTAAACGAAGCTTTCTGTGTTGGACATAAATAAACAGGAAGAGGACTATGCAAATGGTCAAGAGTTTAACAGTCATGTTTTTTTGAAATGTATTTCTTGAAAGTTGGATAACTTGGACTCAAGAAAGTGTAATATATGCTCTCTGAAATGTCAGGAAATGTACTGAATGTATATATGACTTGAGTATATTGTGGATTTTTCTGTAGCAAAATGTAAAATGCTGAATAATTAGTAGGTATGTTTATATGGCAAAGCTAAGAGATGGATTATTTCTTTCATACTGTAATGGTGTAAATAAAGAAATGGAAAGTTATACTGATGCAACTATAAAAAGGTTAAATGCTTATATGTATGACATGTACATGCATGCATATCACATGATTGTTTGATCATTTAGATTCACAGGCTTGTGAAAGAAAATGCAAACTGTGTTGTGGGGAAAGCATGGAAATTGTAATTTTCACATGAAAGGTAATTTTGTGCACATAAACAAGGGATGCTAGCTTCAACAGGTAAACTGGAAGGCAAGCTGAAAAAACAGTTCATTTCATTCAATTTGTCCTTGGTGATCTTGTGGATACTCTGATGGTTTTTAGAGGAAAGGCACGTTATTTCATGATGTCAATTGATCAATACACGAGGTACAAGGTTGTGTACATGTTAGATAGAAAACTGGAGTATTGAACAAAGTCAAGGTGTTTTGTGCTTGGATGGGAAACAAGCATATTACCCATGTTACCTATTTCTTTTCAGATATGGGGAAGTTCAATTCAGTGCATGTTTTGATGCATTTCTAACAGGATGTGATATTGAACACTTGGATTGTGTGGAAGAGTAAACAAACACTCAGAAGAGGTGATACTAATTTGGATAATGAGGTTTGGGTAGAAACTCTTAAATGTTTTGATTATGTACATGATAGAAGTTTTAGTTCTGTGTGTTGAACTGTACACCTTATAGAAAGTAGTGTAGAAGGAGGAATCTTCTGGAGAAACATTTCAAGATCTTGGATCTGATATGTAGGTACATACACCTCAAAGTTAGAAGAAATCTGTAAGGGAGCTTACATGAGATTTTTCTAGAAATGAGAATATTGTGTTTCACATGAATAACACTTGGATAGTGAGATTATCTAGAAGTGTTAAGTATAATGCTAAATGAAAATGTGAGATCATTTTTCAAAATTAATTCTGTTAATGCAGGGGATGCATCAAGCTCAGAGTCAGAATAGAGAAGCATTGCTGAAAGACAATCAGGTAAATTTGACAAACTTTGATACACATTTGGTTTAGTGGAGACTAGACAAATGATTGTTCATCATTGGTGCAAGTTCATTGGAACAGGAACCTGATAACTGATGAAGTAAAGAACAGGTGAGTCAAACAACCTGTGAGATATCAGGAAGAATTTGCAGGGAAAAGCCATTTGAAACTTCAAAATTTCAAAGAGGTGAAAAATTATCTGTTAAGGAAGCTAAACCATAGCTTCAGGCTATGCAAGCTGAGTTGAATTCTTTGGATAAAGAACAAAAAATGGAAGCTGGTGAAACAAACAGCAGTCCATGGAACTCATTGTTACCAGATAGATTTTTAAGTGAAAACTAACCAGATTGGAAAAAGGTTACATGAAAAATAGCAAGATTGGTTGCTTGTGATTTTTGCTTTAGTTAAAAGGAGCTGGAAAATCATGAGTGAGTGCAACAACAATTTGCTTTTGAAACAGTTAGACTGATGTTTAAGAATGTGGAAATGTTAGGATATTTCACAAGTTGAAATATTGGAACATAAGCATTTTAAATGAGAGGAAGTCTTTGGAAAACTGTCTGAGAATTTTCTGTAAGAAAAGCTAAAATCAGCTGGAGGCTGGAATTCTGTTTTGAACTCAAACATTGTTGAAGTGTGATTTGCACAGAGAGGCAGATCAATGTTTGTTTGTTAAACAGGAGGAACAGGGACATAGACTGTATGTACTTTGTTTAGATGGGTGATCTATTGTTTTTTCTGGACAGATAAAAGCAATATGATATAATTGATCCAGGGTTTGGAATTTCATTGAATTGAAACTGCTTGGTGGTGGATCAACTGTTTATTTGTAAATAGAGGTTGAAAAAGAACCAAGAGGGCAGTACTTACTGCAACAAACCAGAGAAATATCATGGATGTGATTGAGAATTTTGGAGATAGTTAACTCAGTGAGAGACTCCAAATAGTTGAGGATTTTCAAGCACATGCTGATGGAAAAGCAGTTTGAATGCTACACAGAAGCATTGGGCTGTTGAGCTTTACTGTACAAGCAACAAGGCCAGGTATTGCTGTCAGTGTAATGGGCAGACTGTTAGACCAACAGGACATGCTTGGAGAGCTCTGAAAAGGAGTTGAGTGTTATCTGGAAGGAACATCACACTTCAGACTAAGAGTTACAAGTCAGAGCACAGGTGGCTTACAGATTCACAGAAATGCCAGTTGTGGTTGTGATAGTAAGAACAACAAGAACACACCTGAAGTTTGTTATTTTTATAATCATACTTTGTTTGATTGATTTTGTAGAAACAATCATTTAAAGGTTAGAGTTCAACTGAAGCTGAACTGAATGCATTTGTTTAAATAGTTTAAATTGTAAAAAATGTTTAAATGATGCTGAGATTGATGTGAAAAACCTATTACAGTTTTTTCAGGAAACCAAGGCAGGATTGCTATGCTGCAGGCAGATAGCAATACACAACGTTTTGGGTTTGCAAATAAACTGTGTCATAAGGAGGGATACATCAGAAGTGATTTGATAGGTGGTTCAAATTTCTGACAGGTAAAGTAATTCCTGCAGAAGTTTTTTTTATCAAAGTCCATAGATGAAGGAACAGCATCAGATGTCAACAAGCTGTTGCTGTTGTATGAGGTAAATAACCACGTTCTGCGCAAATGCAAAAGCAGGGGGATGTTGGGTTTTGCATAGGCAGAACGAGATTACCACCTGACATCGGGATTATCACCTGACCTGGTGGATGTTACTTGAGTTCAAGTACAGAAGGCCTTTGGTCATAAGACATAGTCTCGAGGTGACATGACTCAGCAGCCTTGAACAGATTTGGGGTAAACATGTTGATGAGTAGGTTGTGCAAACTGGGTGAGTAATATCCTATTCATAGATGCAGGGTCTGGGGTATATAAGCTAGCACACTTGCTTGCTTCCGTCATTCCTCTTCATCTCTCTCTGCTGCTTGTTCATCTCGACATGTATTGTCTTGGACTTCACTTCATCTAGCCTTACCACTGGGGGTAGTGGGTTTGAGTCTGCAATGATGTAGTGAGTAGAAATGCATTGATTGCCTTAATCCCATGTAATTGGGTCTTACAAATAAACTCTTTAATCTTTATTAACTGCTGTTATCTCCTCCTTCCGCTTGCGTGACTGGGACTGAGGGTCATTGGCTAGGGGAGCTTTTGAACCCGGGTCAGTCCAACTCTCACACACCCCTGTCCACATGTTTATTGGCACTCTCAAATAATTCTGTGAAACAGGACTCAGTGACCATCTCTCAGGTTTGCAGTGAAATATTGATTTAGAGAAGACAAAGTCATCATTTGAGGCTCTCATAGTGGGTGGTGGGTGTGAAAGTTCCAGGATGGGAGAAGATCCTGAGCAGTGCTTGAATTATTCGGGTGCAGAGAGCTCCTTCCCCACTTCTTATGTCACTTACTCTTTTTAGAAGGCTGTGGGGGGGGGTGATTTGGTTAAATATGTGTGTGTGGGGGACACTTGCTGATTTCATTACGCCTCCTGTACTTTCCCCATCCACATTGCAAGCACTGATCCAGAGTCAGATGGAGTTTGCCTCCCTGCCAAATGAGGTCTGGTAGTGCAGCTGCTTCTACAGAATTTGGATGAGATTTCAGAAAGGGGTAAGATCTTGCCAGGCAGATGGTTGATCCACAGTTCTCCATAGTTCCTGACTCAAGAACAGGTGGCTACCCATGTGGTTGTACAGGAAGACATCTGCCCACTGAACAGGTGGTTGATGCTCTGGGGTGGAGTCGAAGGTAGATGAATTTAGAAAGCCCCCCCCCCCAATGTTTGAGAAATGTTGCATTAGGAATTCAGTGGCCTTAATAAACTGACGATTGCTGATCACGTGTTAGGAAATGTACTATGACAGCCATTTTTTAAATTACTGTGAAATAATCCAAAAGTGGGGCAATACCTCTATTGGCTGATTACCTGGGAGTAAGCCCTATGGAATTTAACCGGGTTTCACTCTTGAGCAGCCATGTATAGGATTCGTCTGTTACACTCTCTGCTAGATGTGAATTGATTTTGGGATGCAGAGGCTGCTGGGATGAACAATGTCTGTTCCCCATATTTTGAAAATATAGTATCTTTCATTACGTAATATGTGCAGCACAGTTGTATATATGTTTACTTGAAAGTAAGTCCCACTGGTCAATGGGCCTTTCTCTGTATAAATGCAGCCTTCCCAAGTGCCCTTCAGATGTGTTGGAGTCCAACTCCCAGTGTCCCCCCAGCCAGCACACCTGGAAGGCATGAGATTGGGAAAGGCTGCTATAAATCTATTGAGGATGGCAGCCTAATACATGAAACCTAGACTGATGTTATTACAATTGCAACTTTTGCTAAAAGTATTTGCTAATACATTTATTGCCCTTCCCAGGGAAGGGGGCTGATTGCATTGCCCATTTAAAGTGGCTGGGAGTGAGGTGAATTTACACCGCTGTTCTCAGAAATAAACATATTTTTGCCTACACACACCAATTTATACAATTAAAATTATTTTTTTAAATGAATGCTTGACCAGAAACATGAACTAGAAAAAGAGCTGCAATCCTATGCTCATTTACCTACGAGTAAACCCCATTAAGCTCACTTCCAAGTAAACGTGTAAAGGATCGCACTGGAATTCTCATAAGGAGAAATTGAACCATTCCGAGGACGACGATGCCCGGAGCAATCAGGCCGCACGTCGGAAGCTGCTCTCGCAAAAAACTATGAGCTTGTCACGTGAGGGTTCCTGTACGACGTCAGAGGGGGGCGGCGCGAGAAAGGAACATGCGCAGAAAACACGGAAGCGGTGAGGGAGCGGCTGGGCTGGATAAATAAGGGATGTTGCCAGCAAGGCTTGCCGAGCGTTTTTGTGAGGCTTGGGGCCGCTAGTAAGGTAGGCGTAAAACTGAAGCTTCGGGACTCTGTTGCTTTGCGCCTTCCGACGAGGCTGAATCTCCCCGCCGACCCCTTATGTGTTCGAGACGAGGCGCGCGCCGTCTGTGTTAGCGCCGCGCAGGACCCGCCCCCTGACAGCTGCCCGTTAGACTCGTGCTTGCCCTCCCAGTGGGCGGGGCTCTGTAGGGAGCGTTGACTTCGGGGGTCCTGTATGAAGTGGGCTAGGCTGACCTATAGTAGCACGGCAGAGTAGGCCTACCTAATCCTCCTCCTCCTCCTCCTCCTCCATTTTATCCTCACAACAACCCTGTGAGGTAGGTTAGAAAGGGAGTCAGTGACTGGCCCAAAATCACCCAGTCAGCTTCATGGCTGAGTGGGGACTAGAACCCGGGTCTCCTGAGTCCCAGTCTAACACTCTAACCACTACACTGGCTCTCTATGAGGTATCTATGGCACCTCATGATACCTGAAGGCCTTTTGTACCAGAGGTGGGCAACTTATGGCCCTTCAGATGTTTTGGTCTACAAGTACCATCAGCCCTAGCCCGTTTAGCCATTGGTGAGGGATGAGAAGAGAAGAGAGGGAAGGCAGAAGAAAAGCCCAGGCCAGGGAGATTGTACCAGCAGCTTCAGAAGAAACCTTCAGTTGGCCTGAGAGAACTGGTGTATGTTTGGTTGCGGGGGGGGGGGGGACGACGGACGGACACGTTTGCTTGTTTGTGTATTTAAACATTGTAAACCGCTTTGGGTGCCTTAGCAGAAAGGTGGTATAGAAATGTAATAAATCAGACCAAGGGTCCATCTAGCCCAGCATTCTGTTCACACAGTGGCCAACCGACTGTCCATGGGATCCCACAAGCAGGACATGAGTGCAGCAGCACCCTCCTGCCCATGTTCCCCAGCAACTGGAGTACATAGGCATACTGCCAATGATACTGGAGGAAGCATATAGCCATCAGGACTAGCCATCATAGTCTTCTCCGCCATGAATTTGTCCAATCCCCTTTTAAAGCCATGCAGACTAGTGGCCATCACTACATCTTGTGGAAGTGAATTTCATAGTTTGACTATGCACTGTGTGAAGAAGTCTCATCAGCCCCAGCCAACATGGCTAATGATCAGCAATTAAGGGAGTTGTAGTCCAAAACATCTGGAGGGCACCAGGTTGGGGAAGCCTGGTCTAAAACAAATGCCCAAAGGAAATGGGGAAAACAATGACAGTATTTGCGGCACCTTAAAGACTAACATATAATTATAATTATAATTTCTTACCCGCCTCTCCATCTAGATCGAGGCGGGGAACAGCAGAAAATATAAAATACATAAACTAGTCAAACACAACACATACTATTAAAACATCTTTAAAATATCTTTAAAACATCTTAAAAACATGCTAAAGGCATCCTACAATTCCATCAGTCTTTATGGCTTTTTTAAATTCCAAGAGACTGGTAAGTTGATGAATCTCCAGCAGGCCAATCTCCTCCGGCAGGCCATTCCATAATCTGGAAGCAGCAGAAGAAAAGGTCCTCTGGGTAATACTTATCAGCCTAGTTTTGGCTGACTGAAGTAGATTCTTCCCAGAGGACCGAAGTGTGCAGGGCGGATTGAGAAGGCGATCCCGTAGGTAGCCTGGGCCCAAACCATGTAGGGCTTTAAAGGTAATAACCAACACTTTATACTTTGCCCGGAAACTGATTGGCAGCCAGTGGAGTGCTTTTAAAACTGGTGTGATGTGGGCACCCCTAGGTGTACCAGTAGCCAGTCTGGCTGCCATATTTTGCACTAGTTGAAGTTTCCAGACTAGGTATAAAGGTTGCCCTATGTACAGCGCATTCCAGAAGTCAAGCCTCGAAGTTACCAGCGCATGCACTACTGCCTTTAGGTCTTCCAACTCTAGGAAGGGGGGCAGCTGGCGTATCAGCTGAAGCTGATAATAGGCACTCCTAGCCATCACATCTATCTGGGATATCATTTGGAGCGACGGATCCAGAAGCACCCCCAAGCTGCGTACACAGTCAGGGGGAGTGTAACCCCATCCAGAACTGGTTGACATACCTCCAAACCCATGTTGTGGCCTTTGACAGCAAGCACCTCCATCTTGTCTGGATTCAGTTTCAGTTTATTTTTCCTCATCCAGCCCATTACTGCCTCCAGGCATTCATTCAGAGGAGACACACTGTCCTTAGCTGATGCTGTTGCCGAAGGCATAGAGAAATATATTTGGGTGTCATCAGCATACTGATAGCACCCCACCCCATGCCCCTGGAAGATCTCTCCCAGCAGTTTCATGTAGATATTAAATAGCATTGGGGAAAGAATAGCTCCTTGTGGCACGCCACATAGCAGCTCATTTTTAGAGGAGCAGCTATCCCCAATCATCACCATCTGGAACCTACCCAAGAGGTAGGACCGGAACCACTGAAGCACAGTGCCCCCGACTCCCAGTCCCCTCAGGCGTTCCAGAAGGATACCATGGTCGATGGTATCGAAAGCCACTGAGAGGTCCAAAAGCACCAACAGGGACACATTCCCCGTCGGTACTCAGGCGTAGATCATCTACTAAGGTGACCATAGCAGTCTCAACTCCGTATCCTGCTCTGAAGCCAGTTTGAAATGGGTCTAGAAAATCGGTGTCATCCAAAACTGCTTGGAGTTGTAAGGCAACCACCCTCTCGATCACCTTGCCCAAAAATGGAAGATTCGACACTGGTCTGTAATTGTTAAGGTCCAAGGGATCCAGGGAGGGCTTCTTTAGAAGCGGCCGTACCACCGCTTCTTTCAAACATGATGGAAAAATTCCCTCCCTGGAGAGATGCATTAACAATACGTTGTAGTTGTAATCTAACTGCATCTCCTCCTTGGACAACCAACCAGGAAGGATAGGGATCGAGAGGGCAAGTACGGTAGTCCTCTTCACTCGACCAAGCAGCTTGTCCACGTCCTCGGTACTCACCAACTGAAACTGATCCAGTGTAATCCTACTTGCGGAGTTACTGGACATTCCATTGTCTGCTTCTGCTACAATGAGGGCGTCTAAGTTGGCTCTTATCCGAGAGATTTTATCTGTGAAATGATCGTTAAAGGCATCACAGCGAGCAACCGTAGGCTCTAAAATCGGGTTCAGGGGGGAAGGTGTCTGCGTTAGACCCCCACCACCCTGAACAGCTCTGCTAGACACGAATTCGCAGACACAATGCGTACAGAGAAGAAAACTTTCTTCGCTGCACGTATTGCCACCCCATAGGAGCGAAGATGCTCTCTATGATGTGTCTTATCGGATATGAGTTGAGTTTTCCGCCATCGGCGCTCCAGTCGTCGTCCTTTCTGCTTCAGCTCCCTGATATCTGAAACATATATATTATGGCACAAGCTCTTGTGGACTAGAGTCTACTTCATCAGATGCAACTAGCTGGAGACTATTTCTTCTTCTTCTTCTTCTTCTTCTTCTTCTTCTTCTTCTTATTATTATTATTATTATTATTATTATTATTATTATTATTTACAGTATTTGTATACCGCTCCACATCAAGCAGCTCCACATCAAGCAGATTCCAGAGCGGTGAACAATAAAAAGACAAAAACAGATAAAAGAAACAAACAATACATTGAAAACAAACTAAAATTACATTGGTGGTTAGAGAGCAGAGAAGGCTTCCCGGAACAAGGAGGAGACTTGGGAAGTGTCCCAAAGGTGAAGGCACTGAGCAGTGTCAGTTCAACACTTAAAACCCTGAGGATTACCTTGCTAAGGGGGAGGTTACAGCCCACCCCCTTTTGGTGCACTTATCTTGGTGGGTTTTCCCCCATTTGCCGATTTGTTCCAATTGACAGCTAGGCACTTGACAGCTGCCGACTGTTTGCAGTGCAGCATATATGCAGTCTCACCTCATTACCCTTACTGTTTGACAGTTGTAACTGACAAGGCAGTAGACCAGGCAAGACTGCATATATTGGAAAGGCAAAAGAATGCACTTGTGCAACTCTGAAAGACTGACTAATAATAATAATAACAACAACAACAACAACGACGATATTGCTAGCCGGTTCCTGCAACCCATGATGTGATCAGTCTCCCAGGTTCAGATGACACAACAACCCATCGTGAGTTCAACAATCCCTAGAACAAGCCATGGGTTGTCAGGGTGGCTTGTTGCCCCAAAGCAAGCCACCCTGCGAAAAGCGGTCTAGGTTTGAACAACATGGCAACCCACCGTGGCTAGTTACCCAAGATGGGTTCCCATGTATCCCTGTTGGTCCATTAGAAAAAAACTCCAAAATCAACTGTAGTTTGTATTTTGAGGGGGGGAAATAATGCACATTCAATCTGATTTAAATGCTATATTATATAGACATTTTTATTGTCATACTTGTAATTTATTATAATTTAAAGACAATAGCATGTAGTTCCCTTACATTGTTTAAATTTGAGAGAAAAAAGAAAGGTACTGAAAACTGTTCACACATTAATAAATTTTAAGAACCCGAAGAACTGTGCATAAAATGCTGACAACCACTCACCAGTTTCGACAGATTTCAGCTCTTTCAATAAGGTTGTTGAGGCATCCTTTAGTTTTGCTGTCGCTACTTATTAATTCCATTGCACACTGAGACATAGATGTATTTCAGTGACATATGTGTATTCTCTCACATACTTGCAAAGGATAGCACCTGAAAAACATTAATTACAGCTTTGAAACTGCCAGGCTTGTCTAATAATGTATTTGCAGTTGGCACACATTCATTTTTACTAATAAACTTAAGAAACAAAATTTTCTGAGGAAAAATAAAGCATAGGAAAATTTTCTGCCCCACATCACTGATTCCAATGTAGTATTAGGGTGCTTCCAGACGAGGCTTTTATCCGGCAATCACCCTGCTGCAAACAATGAATTTCACATGTGGTCCAGATGTTGTCTTCCATTTGTAACTCTCCTATGTTTTCCCACTCCTCCTTCCATCTTTTTTTCTTACCAAAAAAGATTTTTTCTTACCAAAAAAGATCTATTAAGGAGGAAAAATAGAACAGGTGTACACTGCCATCTGGAAGCACCCTTAGGGCACAATCCTATGCATGTTCAGACAGAAAGAAGTCCTACAACTCGCACTGGGAGTTGTAGGACTTTTTCTGTCTAAACATGCATAGGATTGTACCCTTAGTGTATCACGTCAGTGGATACAGCATGGAACAAATAGGTTACAGTGGCTTTCACTCTTGCATTGTATCTTATTGTCAATATCTGAATTCATTTTTGTGCAGCTTCACCTGTGGTTGGAGAATTTGATGTGTCGTGTGAGGTTTGCACAGAACGGAAGTTTCCCAGTACTTCAATAGGATTGTCATTAGGACTTGATTGAATTCTGTAGTTCTTCCTGAAACTTTGGGCTAGAGCAGGTTGTCCATATTCCAGATCAATACATTTCTAGAAACAATGAGTGCAAACTTGGGTATAGATACTTAACGGTATGAACATGCCCTGGTGAGGTTCTTTAAAGGGGCAGCCAGTAGTAGAAGCCGCACTGCCCATGTTGACATGGATGGATAGGTAGATGTAGCAGCACAGACCTCAAGCATTTGCCAACCTTGTTGACGATGCCCTCTCTCGGGATTATTTTCCTACAACTACCTGAACTTGGAATACGGTAGATATCCCAAAGCAATGCTTGTGTGTTTTGCCACAGAGGACTTTCTTACCTGAGATTTCTATAGTTTTCTAGGCAAAGGTGGCTCCAGGGCCATGATGTCCTTTTCTCTCTACCAGCAGATGTATTCTCTGTCATGGTGATTGAGAGACAAAATGGGAATGTGCTAGTGTGTCTTGGACCAAGTATCCAGGCTTATCCTGAGGAGTTAATCCGGCAGCGCCATGCTCACAATGGGCATACTGAATACCTGATTCGCTGGAACGTCCTTGGCTTGGAGAATGATACAGGAAGTGGCACTGGTGCCTCTTCAACAGAGAGCAAAATGGAGAACATCCTGATGTGGATGTCGGCAGATGACGTTTATGCCAACTGCCCGTCACTGCTAGGCCAGAGGAAGCCCAAGGATCAGCGAGCAGAAGAGAAAACATCCAGCATATTCCCCTCTGATGTCACTGTGGATGAGGCTTCCTTGCGTGAGATGAAGGCTGATGTCAGGACCCTGGTGCAGCGAGCAGCTTGCCAAATGGCCAGCACCACAGTCCCTCAGTCGTCCATCTTGCACACTATCCATGTGCTTAGTGCCTATGCCAGTATTGGCTCATTGATGGGTGTCTTCAAGGAGACGGGGGCCCTCAATCTGCTGATGAAGATGCTGTGTCATGAGGAGAAGCAAATCCGTCGTAGTGCTGGCAAGATGCTGAGGGCTCTGGCTTCACATGATGCAGGTGAGAATCATCAGAGGGTTTGATAGCTTTTTAGGGGGGATACCCACAGTTAGGATGCAATTCCTATCTCAGGCTTCGTAAGCACTTCCAGTTTCTTAGATACATTCCCTTGACATTAGATACATTCCTTAGATGCATTCTCTTTTAGACTTCCCCAGCCTGGTGCCCTCCAGATATTTTGGACTTCAACTCCCATCAGCCCCAGCCAACATGGCCAATGGTCCAAAACATCTGGGGGGCACCAGGTTAGGGAGGGCTGCATTAAATATTGCAGTAAGTTTCTTGAGCTGATGCCAACCTGATTCTCCTGCTGATGACATTCCACTCTTCAAAATCCCAGCTTTCTACACAAGATTGGAAAACTTGCTTGGTTGACCCTTAAAAGAAATGGTGAGCCTCTGAGGTAAAGTGGAGAGTAGACTGTTCATTATTAGAAGTTCATTTATATTTAATATACTCACCTCAAAGTTGCCAGAAGTGATATTCTAGACAAAATAAAGGTTGATAATTAATTCAAATTCCCATTCTATAGTATCTGGCCTACTTCGCTCAAAACAAACAGGAGAAACCTTAACTTTTATAATCACAATTAAATTTTGTCATATACAGAAAATGTCATCTTACAGTGCAATCCTGTGCCCATCCTCTCAGGAATAAGTCCCGTTACTGTATTATGACAGCCATCATCTTATCTTTTTCTTTTTTTATATATAATTCAGTGGAATACAGATTCCATACCTCTAATATAAAACATTATCAATTCCTAACATCTGTTCCTAGTTATATTATATTGTATTATTACCCTGCTTATAGCTTTGGGCAGGTTTCTAGGTGGTCTGGTCATAGTGGGCTTGAAATGTCTGGACATATGAGGAAGGTAGGAGCCTTTTTCATTGGCACTGCTGAACTACTGAGGAATTCAGGACTAGGACTGACTGCTCCTTCCATTTTCTTGTGGTGTTTGTGTGTATGTGCAATGTATTTCTGTGCAAGACTGTCATGACTGTGTGCGGGCAGATGATCAAAAGCATCTTCCCAGGAAGTCGCTTTTCAACAGCATTGACTGCTGACTGCTACCTTGCAGTCCTCTTGCTTCCCTGGACTGTGCAGAGACCTGGTTCAATGATCACCGCAGCCCACCATGACTTATTTAAGCCATGGTGGATGCCAGCGTGTTGTGGGGCATGCCAGGTGGCATTTCAATATTCACGCCACGACTGCGGCATATCGTGACACCCGAACCCAGAGGGGGTGGGTTGTGGGAGGATTAAACAGCCCTTGCATAGTCCTAAAACAAGTCATCCATGCACAACCCACCCCCACTGGGTTCAGACAACATGACAAGCTGCAGTTGCAGCCTGAATATTCAAAATGGCTGCCTGCCTGTGCTGCAGCCCACCGTGGCTTAAATAAGCCCTGGTGGGCTGTTTGATCATGTGAACTGGCCCAGAGTCTCTGTAGGTGGAATGGAATTGGCTAAGACGAGTGCTGGGAAGGAAGTATCGGTGGTTGAGGTGCTGGCCCAAACAAATAGGAGTACCTCATGTGTGTTCTGGAGAACTCCCCTACCCCTGCCTCTCTGGTCATTCTGTTTAAATCTGTTTGTGGCACCGGGCTATGGTTCACATATTAACTGCTGTCTGTTTGCTCATGGCTTTTAAGTTTGATATTTCTCTGTAAAAATTAATCCCTCTGCCTGGCTCTGTAAGAAGCTCCCCTGAGTTGCCTCATTTGATGCCCTGTCCTGTATTCCCATTGTGTGTGGTTGTGTAAAAAGTGGCTCCCTTCCAAGTTTCTGCTATGGAACTGGAGTCCTAAGCTTGAGAGGATGCTGTAAAATGGATGCAGAGGAAGCACTACATTTATGTCTCTGGTTTTAGGAAGCCGAGCCTATGTTCTCTTGTCCCTGAGCCAGCAGGATGGCATCGAACAACACATGGACTTTGACAGTTGCTATACCCTCCTTGAGCTGTTTGCTGAAACAACATCCTCAGAAGAGCATTGCATGTCCTTTGAAGGAATCCCTCTTCCTCAGGTACTAAGTGACCCAGGTAGCTCTGGCTGAGGGGCGTGAAACTCTTTTGAGAAGGGTCATTTCCTGTGCTTTTTTTCTGGAGAAAAAGGTACCGGAACTCTTGGATTACATTTCCTCGGGAGTAGATGATGATTAAATTGTAATGCAATTAATAGAAGAAAAGGTGCTGGAACTCAGTTCCAGTGAGTTCCACCAGAAAAAAAGCCCTGGTCATTTCCATGTTAGGGCTTGGAGGTGCCTTTGAGAGGCGGATGAGATAGTTGTGAAGTGGTCTGGAGAGCATTATTTTTTCAGTGGCAGTGTGGGGAGAACAAGTTGAGGGAACCCCATGGCTTTATTTATATCCAAGTTTTCCATTAGCACACTCAAGGTAGCTAAAAAAGTCAGCCTTGCATACAGCAATGACTCAGTTTTATCATTCTGTATTGATTTAAAGGTCATAACCTTGCGATTACTAGTTGTTATAATGATAGAAAACAGAGGGCTGGCACCTCCATCTGTTACTGGCAGTTGATGACATTGAATATCCACTGGTGTAGTAGTAAACATTTGAAGTGCAGGTGCCCATCCTGATAGTCCCCATAGCCATGCCCCCAAAGAGTACCCAAAATTTCAGGCAGCTGTGTTGATCCATATCAACAAACCAGTTCCAGCAGTTTTCATCTCTATCAGGGGCAACTCTTTAGTAAAGCTCATATGTCTTAATTGCCCATTCAAGACCAGGCCACCCCAGAATAGTTTGCATTACAACAGGGAACAATATATTATTGCTGGGGAAATCCATTCCACTGCCCCCCCCCCCCCAGCTCCTGTGAGAATTGCAAATAAGCTCAGAGGCAACAGCGAATTCTGAGGGGGGTGGCAGATGACTTCAGTGTCCCTTTGAATAAAAAAGTGCCAGCGCTGCATCCCTGTGAGCTCCACTACACCACTCCGAATATCTCCAGCTGGAATGCCAAATGGAAGGCTGTCCTGGATCCCACCCTCCCCTACTTGCAGTCAGCAATGTCCTGTGACCATAGTAAGGGTGGGAGTGTGACCATAATGTCCTGTGACCATAGTAAGGAAGGGAGGGAGTGTGGAGACTGGATGAGTAGCACTGGGTGGTGCTGGACGTTGAGAGTTGGTATGGGGTGAGCTGAGGGCTATGCTAACTTGCGGGGAATGGGAACCAGAATTTTCTGGCACTGGGTGTGATATTCCTCCCTGTTTCAGATTCCAGGGAAGCTGCTGTTTTCTCTGGTGAAGCGCTACCTGTGTGCCACTTCTCTCATGGACAAGCTCGACAGCACCACAGAGCTGGGAGGAGAGCACGGGCCCTCCAGTGTAAACTTTGGGGGAAAGAGCAGGGTGCAGTGTGAGTTTGACTTCAGCATGGCCATGGCCCACCTCATTTCAGAGCTGGTGGAGGTTATGGGCTGGGATCGCAATGGAGAGCTTCGATGCTTCAAAGCGAAGCATCCCCAAGCTGTTCAGTCTATCTTCCAGCCCCACGTTCCCACCTGTGGCACCATCCCATCCGCCACACAGCTGCCTGAGAAAGACAGTAGTGCTTTCAAATTACGCTCTGCCTTCTTCAGTCGCAACAGCTACGTGGAGTATGTGCAAGAGAAGCTGGCACGCGGCATGTGCGTGCGCATGTTGGAAGACTACGAGAAGGTCTGTGCGGGAGATGAGGGAGAGTTTCTCCAGAGCAATAATGGCACGCCACCTGTCCAGGTATTGCTGAATGGGGGGCAGGGTTGGGGCACCCAGGGGGTGGTGATTTTTCGGAATCCCATCAAGTTTCTGAACCTCTAGTGTCCACCTGTATTGGATATCTGTTGTGTGATCAAGAATTGCTCTTGTGTCAAGACAAGGTTTTGGTCTGGCTAATGATAATGGCAGAGGAGGGGAATGTCTTTCAGCCCGAGCTCTCGGGCTGCACTCCAGTGGTGCGGGGGGGACAAAGCCAAAGTGGGTGGGGCCAAAAATTCAAAAAATACCTACTCCTACTGGCAGTAAGCTTGTCTGAGCGTGGAAAGCTTAACAGGGTCAGGCCTGGTTATTACTTGGATGGGAGGCCCCTCCTCTAGTTTCCTGCATTGAGCAGCGGGTTGGACTTGATAGCCTTGTAGGCCACTTCCAACTCTATGATCTATGAATCTATGAAGTAAGCCTTAGGAGAGACATTTCAACCTTTTAGAATGGGAAAGAAATTGCACAAAAGTCAGGAAACCACCAAACGATCAGTGTTTGGGGGCGGCGGTGGGGGAAGGGGCCATCTGGGGAACCCCTGAGGGCCATATTGGGACCCCAGGTCCCCTAGGCTTAAGATTCCTCACCCCTGGTATATGGGTTTTTTTTAGGCCAAAGCACTAGCCCTTGGTTACAGGAAAGCTAGGTTGAATAATTTTCTATGTTGGGCCCATTTTTCCAGGTTTATTGGGAGTCTCTGGGCCGCACATACTGGGTGCATTGGCATATGATCGAGATTGTTGGTTCATCAAGGCATGCACAGCAGAAAGCCCAGGAAAAAGTATCCAGCCTTACAGAGACTCTGAGACAGGACACAGGTAAGTGAGTGCTGGTGTGTTCGATGCATGTTCCCCCAAACTGCAAGGGGCAGGTTTGTACTCACTGTGCTGTTCTCAGCCTCTGGGCTTTGCTCTCGCTGCTCACTCCTTGCCTATAGGCTGGTTTCAGCTTGCCCTGTCTCTAGCTTGCTGCTTGAACAGATGGAACTGGCTGTTGAAAAGGGTATTTCTCCCTTCCCCCGCCTCCCTAGTTCTCAGTTATTGGGAGGAATCCTAGCTCAGTGGTAAAACACATGCTTTACATGCAAAAGGTCTCAGTTTTATTCCCTCCTGGCACTGCTATTTAAAAAGATCAGATAGCAGATGAGATGAAAGACCTCTTGCACAAGAGATGCTGCCAGTCAGAATAGAGAACACCGGACTAGATGGACAAACAGCCTGATGTGTTCTAAGGCACCTTCCTGACCCTCCCATTGCCTCATTCTGAGCAGTTGAAAGCACATGGCCGGTATGTTTTGAAGGGTAAGATGGAACTGAGACATCTGGTGTGTCCTATAATCATTCTTGGCCCTACAACAAAGCTCCCTCCGCAAAACTTCAGAAGGTATTCAGGTCCCTTATTAGTGACTGGGCCATATGAACACCAAATATAGAGAGAGGTTGCTTGTGGCTTGGTAACCCTATAAGATTTATTTATTTAATATCCCACCTTTTTTCCTGCAAGAAACCCAAGGCAGCTTACATAATCCTCCTGCTCCTCTCCATCTTATCCTCACAACAACCCTGTGAGGTAGGTTAGGCTGAGAGTCAGTGACTGGCCCAAAGTCACCCAGTGAGCTTCATGTCCGAATGGGGACTAGAACCTGGATCTCCCAAGTCCCAGTCCAATACTCTAACCACTATGCCACACTGGCTCTTTATTCAAGTTACGGACTAGACTGGAGGGTTTTTCCAATCTTCTCATTGGGCTTAAATAAACTGTTGGGGTACTAGTTGCAGAGCTGACATGGTGTTTATATAATTTGGATACCTAGACCAGAGTATAAAAAACATTGTGGCAAGCAGCCATGATTTCATTGGCTCTGGATTTCTTAAAGCTCATCTCACCCTTGAAGGGCCTCAGGTAAGCCACTATGTCTAAACCTAAGCAACTTGTCTATACCAAGCATCTCATCTGAAACCAGATAATGATACTGGCGTACTTGACAAATATTGCAAAGATTGTATGTGAAGCACTTAGAAAAAGTGCTGATTATTTTTTCCATTCGTTTCCTATTTTTCATAATTTCCTTTCCTGCCTTCTTTGGCTGTGCATTAACGGAGCAATCCTATACCTCCTTACCGTGAAGTAAGCCCCATGGCATTTGGTGGGACTTATTTCTGAGTAAACACGTATAGGATTAACGTTGCCTTGGTGTTTGAAAAATGGCTGCCCCCTCCCCTTCTCTTGGACCATAGAATCATAGAATAGTAGAGTTGGAAGGGTCCTCTAAGGCCATCTGGTCCAACCCCCTGCTCAGTGCAGGAATCCAAGTTAAAGCATCCCTGACAGATGGCTGTCCAGTCGCATCTTGAATGCCTCCAGTGTGGGAGAGCCCGCTACCTCCCTAGTTAATTGGTTCCATTGTTGTATTGCTCTAATAGTCAAAAAGCTTTTCCTGAGGTTCAGCCGCAATCTGGCTTCCTGTAACTTGAGCCCATGATTCCGTGTCCTGCACTCTGTGATGGTGGAGAAGAGATCCTGGCCCTCCTCTGTGTGACAACCTTTCGAACCAGATGCTTCCGCAAGGGGATTTCTGCTTTGATAGCAGCATCTAAAATGATTTGTCTCTCGAGAAGCCATAAAGCACCCCACTGTGATTTTGTGTCTACCTGCAGTTAACCAGACCACATACTGCAAACCACTCAGGGGGCTGTACTCCTTGCCATACCTGATGGATCGGAGGAATGAGAACTCTGGGACCCTGAGCCGGGCTGAATGGTGGGAGCTGCTCTTCTTCATTAAGAAGCTAGAACAGCACGAACAACAGGAAATGGTTCACTTCATCCAGCAGAACCACAAAGAGCAGGTAAGCGGAATGAGTCTGGCATGAGAGAAAACAAACATGTAACTGTGCTGGAAGGAGGAGATCGGAATGGCACCTTCAACTGTTCTTGCCTGCCAAATCATTGTATCCAATGTGTGATCTGGCAGCCAGAAATGGCACTCTTCCCCTCCCTTTCCCTAGTATATGGCTGGCCCCCTTGACAGAATGGGCTTGGAGAATTTCTCTACTTCCTTCGCCCTCTCATAACTGTGGCTGGGCTTGAGAAACGCAACATTTACAGAACAGTCTGTCTATTTTTTGTCCATCTTTTGTCTTTCAAGCTGTTGGAACTAGATGAAGAGGGCCTCATCCAGCTGCCTATGTCAGTAGAGTTGGCTCAGAAAGTGCTGCAGCTCCTGAGCAAGCATTGCCAGGGCTGCACCCGAAGCGACCTGCACAGTTCCCACGTGTATCTCAAGTATTCCTTCATCGAAGGAAGGGCAGAGCAGAACTGCCAAAATGCGGACCTGATCCTTGCGAACTCTGGCGGCCTTCCTGAAGCCATGGCATCCAAAAAGGCCAAGAAGGAGTCGCCCTCTGCTGAAGTGCCTTCCCCAGCTCCATCTGCGGCAGAGAAAACTGACATGCAGCTGATCAATGAACTCCTCAAGATGGAAGGACTTTCCTTCCCAGACACACTGGATGAGAAGACCAAAGGTAAGTGCTGGACAGCAGTGTGACCTACCTTTTGGTTCAAGTAGATACAAGAGGCGTTGTCTTTGGAGCAAACCAGATCTAATGGCGAAAGCCACCAAAAATGGGAGATACATACGTAGTCTGTAATGTTTGTATAGCTTACCTTGCGTTGTGCTGTTATACAATGTTCTGCATTTTGCCATTCTTTCTCCACATCATTGGCTGATGATGGCAGAAAAGCAGAATGCCATGACGTCACAGCACAAGGTAAGTTTTGTTAGACTTATGGAGAGGGAAGAGGAGTTAGACATGCATCTACTGCTTTCTGCAATCAGTGTGCTTCTTGTCAGGTCTAGGTTGGCCATTTCATAGAATCATAGAAAAGTAGAGTTGAAGGGGCCTACAAGGCCATCGAGTCCAACCCCTTGCTCAATGCAGGAATCCAGGTCAAAGTATCCCTGACAGATGGCTGTCCAGCTACACCTTGAATGCCTCCAGATTGGGAGAGCCCACCACCTCCCTAGGTAGTTGATTCCATTGTCTTATTGCTCTGACAGTCAGGAATTTTTTCCTGATGTTTAGGTGGAATCTAGGTTCCTGTACGAGCCCATTATTCTGTGTCCTGCACTCTGGGATGGTCGAGAAGAGATCCTGGCCCTCCTCTGTGTGACAACCTTTCAAGTACTTGAAGAGCGCTATCATATCTCCCCTCAGTCTTCTCTTTTGAAGGCTAAGCATGCCCAGTTGTTTCAGTCTCAACTCATGGGGCTTTGTTTCCAGTCCCCTGATCAGCTTTGTTGCCCTCCTCTGTACCCCTTCCAGTTTGTCTGCATCCTTCTTAAAGTGTGGTGCCCAGAACTGGACACAGTACTCAAGATGAGGCCTAACCAGTGCTGAGTAGAGGGGAACTAGTACTTCCCGTGATTTGGAAGCTATACTTCTATTAATGCAGCCCAAAATAGCATTTGCTTTTTTTGCAGCCACATCACATTGCTGACTCATATTCAGCTTGTGATCTACAACAATTCCAAGATCCTTCTCACTTGTAGTATTGTTGAGCGAAGTATCCCCCATCTTGTAACTGTGCATTTGGTTTCTTTTTCCTAGGTGCAGCACTTGGCATTTATCCCTATTAAATTTCATTCTGTTGTTTTCAGCCCAGCGCTCCAGCCTATCGAGGTCGCTTTGAATTTTGTTTCTGTCTTCCAGAGTATTAGCTGTTCCACGCAACTTTGTGTCATCTGCAAATTTGATAAGCATTCCCTGTACCTCCTGATCCAAGTCATTAATAAAAATGTTGAAGAGCACTGGGCCCAGGACCGAGCCCTGTGGTACCCCGCTTGTTACCTCTCCCCAGTTTGAGAAGGAACCATTGATAAGCACTCTTTGAGTCCAATTCTGTAGCCAATTGTGGATCCACCTGATAGTTGTTCCATCTAGCCCACTTTTAGCTAGCTTGGTAATCAGGATATCATGAGGCACTTTGTCGAAAGCTTTGCTGAAGTCCAGATATATGATGTCCACAGCATTCCCACAGTCCACAAGGGAGGTTACCCGATCAAAAAATTAGATCAGATTAGTCTGGCAGATTTGTTCTTGACAAATCCATGCTGGCTTCTAGTAATCACTGCATTGTTTGCAAGGTGCTTGCAAACTGACTTTTTTATAATCTGCTCCAAAATTTTCCCAGGGATTGATATCAGACTGACTGGCCTATAGTTCCCAGGTTCCTCCTTCTTGCCCTTTTTGAAGATGGGAACAACATTTGCCCTCCTCCACTCATGTGGCACTTCACCTGTCCTCCATGATTTCTCAAAGATAATAGACAGTGGTTCTGAGAGTTCTTCTGCCAGTTCCTTTATTACTCTAGGATGCAGCTCACCAGGCCCTGGAGATTTAAACTCGTTCAAAGTAATCAGGTGCTCCTTGACCATTTGCCTATCAATCTCAAGCTGCAATCCTGCCCCTTCAGTCTGCAGGTTTGCCAGGGGGGGTCATAGACTCTCTTTTGGGAGAAGACCGAGCCAAAGTAGGAATTGAGCACTTCTGCCTTTTCTTTGTCTTCTGTTATCAATTTGCCATCCTCATTGCGTAGTTGAACCTGAAGGCGCGCGAGGAAAAAGCAGAGCGTCTCGCTTGTGTGAGATGGAAGATTTAAAATCCTATTCCCGTGTGCCCTTAAATCTACACACAGAAGTTCAGATCTGTCTCTCCTACTCTCAGCGCAGCCCTTCCAGCGTATCGGATGTCAGCCAACTCAGCTTCCTCCTGTTTGCAGATTCCAGTAATAAGGAAATAACTCTGTAAACTCCACAGGTCTATTCTACCTGTTTATTTACTTTAGCAAGTATATTCTACAGAGCATACATCTCCTAGTTACAGTCCATGTGCAGAGAATAATGCATAGCAAGCATTTAATCCAGTGGAGCAAGGTGTTTACTCCACCTCAGCTAAGACATTACATGATTGCATTAAGTCCAGCAAGCACTAGTCAGAAGACCAGAGAGTGAAGAAGAGAGAACAGTTCCACATCTCTCCAAAATGGCTACAGACAGAAAACAACAAGTCAGTACGTCATCAGAACATACAAACCATGTGACCAGCTCGTATTTCTTTCACACCTACTTTTCCCATGAGAAACACACAGGAAGCAGGAGACAAAACATAACTTGTTTACCAGCCATTCTGTTCCTTTCATTTGTAAACATTGTGCCACAGCTGGTGATTGTGATACATGTCACAACATCCCCCCACAAGCTGTGATACAACTTGTTTACATTTACTCAATGAGGCCTAGTGCCGTCATTAGTTTCCTGTGTCTTACTACAGGCAATGGTTTTGTGAAAAGATCTGCCACCATATCCCCTGTTGCACAGTACTTGAGTGTTACCCACCCTTTTTGCACACAGTCCTTTACATGAGAGTAACGAGCATCAATGTGTTTGGTTCTTGGCCTACTTTTTTCATGGAGAGCCATGCTAATGCAAGCTTGGTTGTCCTCAAAAATTGTAACAGCCTTGTCTACTGGTATGTGCATATCAGCAAACAATTGTTTGAACCACTCAATCTCATTACATGCTTGAGATAAACTGATGAATTCAGATTCTGCGCTAGATATAGCCACACAAGATTGTTTTCGTGTATACCGTTCAATTAAACTTTGGTCATACATGAGCACAGTATCACTTGTGGACTTCCTATCTGTAGCAGATCCCCAATCAGCATCAGTGTACACACAAAAATCTCCCTCTGTGTGTGATGACAATTTCAGTTTGCAATTCATGGTACCTTTTAAATACCTTAACACACGTTTCACAGCTAACCAATCATACATAGAAGGATTTTTCATTTTTCTGCTAAGTATGTTTACAGCATTGCTGATGTCTGGCCTACTCACATTTGCCAAATATAGCAGGCTTCCAATAACACTCTGATATTTTCCAATATCTTCAAATTCGGTGTTATCTGTGTGTTTCTGATATTCAAGAGTCATTGGAGTGATAACGGTTACAATTCTCCAACCCATGAACTTCCAGCAATTTCTGAATTTTTCCACTTTGTTCAACCATGAAAGAACCTTCCTCATCTTGAGATAATTGCATTCCAAGATAGTGTTGTACCAAACCTAGATCTTTCAGTTCAAAGTGTGCTTGCAATTCTTGTGCAATTTTGTCCTTTTGACTTACTGATTGTGTCACCAGCAATATATCATCAACAAATACACCCAGTTTCCCTGTTCTGTGTGATTTGTATACAGACAGTGATCAGCCTTGCTTTGTTTGAATCCCAAACTAATCAAAACTCTGTCTAGTTTCTGGTTCCAGCATCGAGCTGCCTGCTTTAACCCATATATGGACTTGTTCAGACGACATACAAGACTGGGATTTTCTACAAAACCTTTTGGTTGCTGC
Source organism: Shinisaurus crocodilurus (assembly GCA_021292165.1). Taxonomy (NCBI): domain Eukaryota; kingdom Metazoa; phylum Chordata; class Lepidosauria; order Squamata; family Shinisauridae; genus Shinisaurus; species Shinisaurus crocodilurus. The sequence goes on from JAHFWL010001424.1 coordinate 112,133, forward strand.
ATGTAGATTTCCTCTTGTAATTCACCATATAAAAAAGCAGTTTTTACATCAAAATGAAATGCCATCATTTTTCTTTGTGCTGCCAATTTCAACAACAGTCTGACAGTTGCATACCTTGTTGTTGGTGCAAACACGGAATCAAAATCTACCCCATGTTTTTGTGCAAACCACCTCAGCTAAGACATTACATGATTGCATTAAGTCCAGCAAGCACTAGTCAGAAGACCAGAGAGTGAAGAAGAGAGAACAGTTCCACATCTCTCCAAAATGGCTACAGACAGAAAACAACAAGTCAGTACATCATCAGAACATACAAACCATGTGACCAGCTCGTATTTCTTTCACACCTACTTTTCCCATGAGAAACACACAGGAAGCAGGAGACAAAACATAACTTGTTTGCCAGCCATTTTGTTCCTTTCATTTGTAAACATTGTGCCACAGCTGGTGATTGTGATACATGTCACAACAGAACCATCATTTCTTTCCTCTGTCTTTTACTATGCACGTATCTGAAGAAAGCTTTCTTGTTGTTTTTAGCATCCCTCGCTAACCTTAGCTCATTCTCAGCTTTAGCCTTCCTGACACTATTCCTGCAGTTCTGTGCTACCTGCCTGTACTCTTCCCTTGTAGCCTGTCCTTCCTTCCACTTCCTATACGTGTCTTTTTTTGTTTTCAGGTCATCTTTGAGTTTATTGTGAAGCCACATTGGCTTCTTCTGTTGCCTTCTGCCTTTTTTCCTTGTGGGAATTGTTTGCAATTGTGCCTTTAAAATTTCCATTTTTAAAAACTCCCACCCATCCTGGGCTCCTTTTCTCATTAGAGTCGCTTGCCATGGGACCTTACTTATCATTGTTCTGAGTTTGTTAAAATTGGATTTCCTAAAATCCAGGGTACGCGTTTGGCTACACTCAGCTTTTGCTTCCCTTAGAATCAAGAACTCAAGTATAACATGGTCACTTTCCCCCAGAGTTCCCGAAACTGCCACTTTATCCACTAACTCGTCTCTGTTGGTTAGAATCAGGTCAAGGATAGCCGATCCTCTAGTTCCTTCCTCCGCTTTCTGTAGGAGGAAGTTATCAGCAGCACAACTCAGGAATTTCTGGGTGAATAAGTCTCCCAACAGATATCGGGGAAATTGAAGTCACCCATTACTACCACATCATGCCTCCTTGAAACAATGACAATTTGCTTTTCAAAAGTTTCATCCTCGTCTTCTCCTTGATTGGGTGGTCAGTAGTAGACTCTCTGTGCAGAGATACGTATCTTTAACATACAGCGCAACTCCACCTCCTTTTCTGTTGCTTCTGTTCCTTTTGAACAGGTTATACCCTTCAATTGCTGTATTCCAGCCATGGGAGTCATCCCACCAGGTTTCAGTTATCCCTATCAAGTCATATTTGCCCTCATGTATCAAGAGTTCTAGTTCGTCCTGTTTGTTGCCCATACTCTGGGCATTAGTATAGAGACATCGAAGACTATGTGCTTTATAGTCCGACTTTTCCCCTACATTTTGTGGTAGACTATCATTGGGCACCGCTGGAGCTGTTCTCTCCGTTGTGGCACAGAGGCCTTCTTCCATTGTTACCCCCGAGTTTATGTCTCCCTCCCCTGTTGGATTCAGTTTAAAGCCCTCTTGATTAAGTTCCTCATGCTGTGGCCAAACACATTCTTCCCAGTCCTTGTGAGGTGCAACCCATCCTTTGCCAGCAGTCCATCTTCCAGGAAGTGTAGCCCGTGGTCCCAGAATCCAAATCTCTCATGTCGGCACCACCTTCGTAGCCATTCATTCACTCGGAGCATTTTCTTTCCCTTTCTATTCCTCTTCCAAGTACTGGAAGGATGGATGAGAAGACTATCTGGGCCCCAAAGTTCTTGAGTTCCCTTCCCAACTCTTCAAAGTCTGCCGTGATTTCTTTGTAACTCTGCTTGGCAGTATCATTTGTACCCACGTGGATGAGAAGAAAGGGGTATGTGTCGGTGGGCTGTATGAGCCTCGGCAGCTGCTCTGTCACATCCTTAATCCGTGCCCCGGGGAGACAGCACACCTGGCGAGTCCATGGGTCTTTGCGACATACTTTGGCTTTGATCCCCCACAGGAGGGAGTCTCCCACTACTAGTACTCTTCTCTTTCTCTTGCTGTAGGCCTTGGTTTGATTGCCTCTACTTGACTGACCTTCAGCCTCTTGCTCGCTGTCACGTTGGGTGCCCGGTAATTTGTCCTCTGCAGGCTGTCCTCTGCTCTTGTCCTCAAGTACCTGGAAGCGGTTCCATAGCTCCACTGCTTCCACAGGCGCAGAATGTCTTCTAGTTCTTCTGCTCCTAACAGTCACTCTTTTCCAGGGAGTTCCCCCTACGTTATTTTCCCTTGCCTCAGCAGTCTCCGACTCTGCCTCATCCTGCCGTTGCCCTTCTGGCTCCTGTACTACGCTTTATCCGAAGTGTGTGTTTGTTAGCCAGTGGGAGGACAGTGCATAGAATGTGATGTATCGGTGGTGGTTTTGGAAACTCCATTCCAGGGAATAACAATAGATTGGGGAAGTGAGTGAGGATGTGAGTCTTTAACAGTGTAGCAAAAAAATAAAATAAAAATCTGTGACTGCAAAACACAAATTCTGTGTTGGTTGTAAATCAGGGGTGGGCAACTTGTAGCCCTCCAGGTGTTTTGGCCTACAACTCACATCAGCCCTGGCTATCATAGCCAATGGTGAGGGATGATAGGAGTTGTAGGCTCAAACATCTGGAGGGCTGAAAGTTGCTCACCCCTAATGTAAATATTATTTGCATATTTGGAAAGCTAAAATATCTGGTCAGTGTTTGAAGATTAGTGCTAACATCCTCCCCCCCCCCCCGTCTGTATAAAGGGGGATGGTACTTACATAACAACAGTGGAGGCAGGTATGTAAAGGCATGGGAATGGGGAATAGGCACTGGAAACACATTTAAGAGATCCATTTTAGTTCCCTTTTTCCATCTAGAACACCCCTATTTTCTAACTGCCAAGTATGTTGTGCTTTGTGTTTTTTAAACTAAAACTGTGAGGGCAAAAAACCTTGATCCTCCCCATTTTTTAAATGCAATGCTGAGATTGCAAGGCATTAAAAGCCATGACCTGAGTTCTTGGTTGATGTTGTCTGTGTAGGCTTGAAAAGGAGTGCTAAGCAAGGACAAGGGATTTGCAGTTTGGGTGACTGGGGAAGAGCAAGTAGATGTGAGGATGCACTGATGAAACTGACTGAAGGACCGTTGTGCTGATAGATCTGTTGATCAGCTTTCTGCAGTGTGAAGGTGGCAGGGAAGAAAAGCACCTTGGAGCAGCTCGCCGATGCCATGGAGATGATCCAGAAGTCCAGCGGGGATGTTGAGCTACAGATGGCTGGTCTCAGATTTGTCACCAAGATCTTGGAGGAGGAGCCTGAGCGAGAGCGGCAAGAGAAACATGTCATCAAAGCAGAGGATGAACTCAACATCAGGTCTGTTTTAGCATTGTAGGTCCTCTCCCTCCTCCTCCCAACACCTGCCAGATATAGGAAGAAATATAGGAAGCTGCCTTATGCTGCGTCAGATCATTGGTCCATGTAGTTCAGGATTGTCTACACCAGCCTTCCCCAACCTGGTGCCCTCCAAATGTTGTTGAACCACAAGTCCCATCAGCCCCAGCAGCATGGTCATTGGTTAGGAATGATGGAAGGTATAGTGCAACACATCCAGAGGGTGCCAGGCTGGAGAAGACTGGTGTACGCTGACTTTTCCAGCCCTACCTGGAGCTGTCGTGGATTGAACCTGGGACCTTCTGCATGCAAAGTTTGTTCTCTGTCACTGGGCCACAGCCCTTTCCAGAAGGACAGTGGCTGTTTGGTGACAGGATGCATTCCATGGCATTGCACTGCAAGAGTATTGGACAGGAATCTTGTGCGTGTGTTTTTTTTAACAGCAATGGTGACGATGCAGAAAACTGTCCAGTGAATCTTTGGCATAGTGGAGGTGTTTGAAATATGAACCTTCCAAGCTGCGGTTCCATAATCTGAGATGAGTTAGTTTGAATTAGGCTTGTCAAGCAAATAAATATGTTTTTATTCCTGAAATTAGCTGGCCTTTAATCAGATATATTAAGTTGACATTTACATATTGCAGATCCTCTCAGAAAGTTCCCCAAGGAAAGGATCAATATCTTGTAATGGGAGAACTGACAGTTAAATAAACGAGAGCTCATTGTTAGAAGGAAAGGCCATCTTGAAAACGTCTGTTTTCATCAAGCTTGGGAATACAGGGAAAGTCAATATTTTTAAAAGGAATGATTTATTACACTCTTATATGGGGCTTTCAGTGGACCCCAATTCAAGAGACAGATGAGGCCCACACCTGCTTGGCTCGAACAGTGCTGCAACATCAGGTGCTTCTGGAAAGCTCACTAAGATATTTCCTACTGTAGTAGCATACCAGAGCCTAAATGGCTTAAAAAATAAGATCAACACCCATTTGTACCATGAAAAATCAGTGTGGATAGAAGCCTGGTTCGCACATAACTACAACCCAGGGTCTTTTTAAACCCTGGGTTGTCATGAATGAGCTAGTTCACTCTACTCGATCATTCCCACTGTGAGTGGAAGCAGCTAAACAACAGAGCATTCCTGGGTGGCTTAGCGTGATATCTGACCCCAGAACTCAGGATTGTCTCTTCCTTGACAAGCCAGAGTTGGAACCTGGAGTTAAATCTTGCATTGTTTAGCCACTCCCACTGGCAGGAGGAGCCAAGCAGGAGTGATCGAGCAGTGTGACTTCCCATGCTTGCTCATTCCCGGCAACCCAGGGTTTAAAAACAGGACCCTGGGTTGTCGTTATATGTGAACCCGGCCTAAATAAATAAACCATGAGACCTGTTGGCGTGACACTTTTGGAAGGTAGGAAGCTGCCTTATACTGAGTTAGACCATTGTTCCATCTAGTTCAGTATTGTCAACACTGACTGGCAGTGGCTCTCCAGGATTTCAGTCAAGATTTCTTTCCTAGCCCTACCTGGGAGAAGCCGGGGATTGAACCTGGGACCTTCTGTATGCAAACTAGGTGCTGTACCACTGAGCTATGTCCCCCTCCCCTTACAGCTTTATGCAAAGATGGGATCTGCATGAATTTGAGCAGCTTCCCTCCAGCCACAATGACCTAACTCTCAGTCTTTTCAACTATAGTTTGACAAGTGTTCAGTCCTGAGAAGTGCTTGCCCTCCCGGGGATGTTGGCTGGGCTTTGACCAAGCCATGTCTGGGGGGGTCAGTTTGTTGTGATGACTTGCCCCTTTTGCTGCCTGCAGGGAGAAAATGGTGATGATGCTGGCAGAGCTGCTGGACCACCGAGTGAAGGAAAAGCTGCTGGTAGTCATGGCGCTGCGGGTGCTGTTTGTGCTCCTGGCCAAGTATGACTGGCGGGTTCTCTTTGCCACCAAAGGCGGGCTGCGTCCTGTGCTGCGCTGCATGCGGGAACACCCCATATCAGCACCGGTGCAGCAGGCTGGCCTAGCAGTAAGTTGGGTGCAGAGAGTGGGGCAGTTGCTTGTGGGGCTGGAGCAAGAGAAGAGGAGAGTTCGTGGGGGTTTGCGTTAGAAGCGAGGGAAGGAAAGAAGGCAAATGCTATTTTGGGCTGTATTAATAGAAGTATAGCTTCCAAATCGCGTGAAGTGATAATTCCCCTTTACTCAGCACTGGTTAGGCCTCATCTTCTTGAGTACTGTGTCCAGTTCTGGGCACCACACTTTAAGAAGGACATAGACAAACTGGAGAGGGTTCAGAGGCGGGCAACAAGGATGATAAAAGGACTGGAAACAAGGCCCTATGAGGAGAGTCTGAAAGAACTGGGCATGTTTAGCCTTCAGAAGAGGAGACTGAGGGGAGATATGATCGCACTCTTCCAGTACTTGAAGGGATGTCACACAGAGGAGGGCCAGGATCTCTTCTCGATCATCCCAGTTTGCAGGACACGGAACAATGGGCTCAAGTTACAGGAACCCAGATTCCACCTAAACATCAGGAAAAATTTCCTGACTGTTAGAGCAATAAGACAATGGAACCAATTACCTAGGGAGGTGGTGGGCTCTCCCACTCTGGATGCACTCAAGGTGCAGCTGGACACCATCTGTCAGGGATGCTTTGACCTGGATTCCTGCATTGAGCAGGGGGTTGGACTCGATGGCCTTGTAGGCCCCTCCAACTCTACTTTCTATGATTCTATGATTCTGTGAATGGCTAGTACTGGCTTTGGAAGGGCCATTGTTAGATGAAAGGAAGGGGCACGTGTTGACCACTCTAGGAAAGGGTATTTGGGAAACAGGAGTGAAAAGTACTGCAAGTTTAGCTTGTTAAATAGCGAAAGAAGATTATTGTATTTTATTCATTCCATTTATTTTAGACATTTTTAAACCTACGTTTTAGGACAATTTTAGACATTTTTAACCTACCTTTAGGACAAAGTCCTCATAAAGCAGATTATAATCAGAAATTTAAAAACAATACATAAATTAAGCAACTATACAAAGTTAAAACTGAACAGCAGGTAAAACAACAAGCAGCCATCATGAAAATTTTGGGAAAAGCCTAAATGAGTCTTTAGGGTCTGTTGAAAAACATGCAAAAGGAGACTTGAAACAAATCTCAGGGGAGTGAATTCCACAAATGTGGGGCCAACAATGAAAAGACCCTGTCTGTCCCTGATAGCCCCCAACTGGATGTGTTTCAGGGGCGAACTGGCACCTGCTGTGCTTTATCTGAGCAAAGTAGGGAGACTGAACAAGGACTGCCTGATCCCAGCGTATAGCCTCTTCTCCCCACTGAACTGAAACCAACAGAATGAAATTTAATAGGGATAAATGCCAAGTGCTGCACCTAGGAAAAAGAAACCAAATGCACAGTTACAAGATGGGGGATACTTCGCTCAACAATACTACAAGTGAGAAGGATCTTGGAATTGTTGTAGATCACAAGCTGAATATGAGTCAGCAATGTGATGTGGCTGCAAAAAAGGCAAATGCTATTTGGGCTGCATTAATAGAAGTATAGCTTCCAAATCACGGGAAGTACTAGTTCCCCTCTACTCAGCACTGGTTAGGCCTCATCTTGAGTACTGTGTCCAGTTCTGGGCACCACACTTTAAGAAGGATGCAGACAAACTGGAAGGGTACAGAGGAGGGCAACAAAGCTGATCAGGGGACTGGAAACAAAGCCCCATGAGTTGAGACTGAAACAACTGGGCATGTTTAGCCTTCAAAAGAAGACTATGGGGAGATATGATAGCGCTCTTCAAGTACTTGAAAGGTTGTCACACAGAGAAGTGCCATGATCTCTTCTCGACCATCCCAGAGTGCAGGACACAGAATAATGGGCTCAAGTTACAGGCCATCAGAAAATGTTTCCTGACAGAGCAATACGACAATGGAACCAACTACCTAAGGAGGTAGTGGGCTCTCCCACAGTGGACGCATTCAAGAGGCAGCTGGGCAGCCATCTGTCAGGAATGCTTTGATTTGAATTCCTGCATTGAGCAGGGGGTTGGACTCGCTGGCCTTATGGGCCCCTTCCAACTGTACTATTCTATGATTCCCTGCCACTGACCTGCTGTCATCTTTGACTCCTAGGTCTTGAAGCTACTGCTGGGTGCTGGAAACTGTGAGCTACCAGGTGCCTGTAGGAAGCCTTACCCTCTGGACCACTCGAGTGCCCAGACAATGCAAGAGATCTTTGCCAGCATCGGCTCTGCGTCCAGCAAGGACACGGACAACTTGCTCTGTGCCATCCCTGCTGCAATTGAGAAGATGCTTGGCATGCCTGGGTAAGGCCGAGTGAGGGATCCTGGTGAGATAAAGGTGCATTCACATGTGGAGGCTAAAACCAGCCCAGGCTATGGGGGAAAATGTGAATCTTCTGTTTCTGTTTAGCTTCTGGGGTGAGGATTCACCTCTTCCTCCTTGAACATGGAGCCAACCTGACTGGCTTTTTATTTACTGCTGCCTTGGGGTACTAGCCTTCCTGGGTCTGGGAGGCACAGCATGAGCATTTCTTCCGTCCTCATACTTTCCATA
>JAHFWL010001426.1:0-47846 GCA_021292165.1 Shinisaurus crocodilurus
GGATTTCCCAGAATTGGCAACGCTCCCTCCAGGCAACCAGCTGTTACATGTTGTTGGGGGGCAATCTAAATTACCTCCAGGGAGTGTGTGTGTGTGTGAGAGAGAGAGACAGAGAGACAGAGATGGGGTGGAAGAAAGTGTGTAGGAAAGGGGGGACGAGAAGGGGGAGAACAGGGGCGTAAACTAGGGGGCAGGGCTCAAGCCCCCTCTGGGATTTCATGGGGGGGGCAATGCCCCTCCAAGATTTCTCAAATTGGCAAAGCCCCCTCCAGGCAACCAGCTGTTTAGCCCCATCCTCCCCCCCCCCGGGAAATTGAGACGTCTATGTTCCTGAACTCAACGTGACTTACTTCTGAGTGACGTGTTCTCTTGGAGAAGAATGACCCTGGCCTGGAAATAGCGCTGAGAGCAGCCCGGTGTTTGTCCCTCCACAGGGCAGGGCTGCTTTACCTGGGCCACTGCCAATGCCTCTTGCACTTTGGGCTCCTGGCAGCCGACACAAGAGATGGTGAGAAGGTAGACCAGTCACTAAGGGAGGGGGCCCTTTGAGGGGGCCTTGCCCAAGGGCCCCCAAATACCTGAAGCCATCACTGGGAACCCACAACATAATGGATTTTGGAATTGTAAAAGTCAGGCGATGTTATTTTCTAAATAATTCCCTCCAAGGTATTACGGTTTCAGTTGCTTTACTGTTGATAAATTGTTTTCATTCCTTAGCTTCAACTTCTGGTCTTCAGTGAAGAAAAATATGGTGTCCGTGGAATACATGGGGGTATTTAAGAATGAATAGCAAAAGTATTGCATTTCAACTTTTATGTATACATGTCCCCTCTGCCTAATTTATGTTCTGCAACAGATACCTGAGAACCTGAATAGGTACTTTTTAAAAATTGGGCTTTAAGAACTTATTCAATCCTATTTGATTTGAACTGCAGTTCTAATCCAATCCTTCCCAACCTGGTTGCCCTCCAGATCCTTTAGACTACAACTTCTAGCATCCTTGAACATTTGCATAGTGGTGAGAGTGTTGGACTGGGACCCGGGAGATTCAGGTTCTAGTCCCCGCTCGGCCATGAAACTCACTGGGTGACTTTGGGCCAGTCACTGACTCTCAGCCTAACCTACCTCACAGGGTTGTTGTGAGGATAAAATCGAGAGGAGGAGGAGGAGGAGGAGGAGGAGGAGGCGGCGGAGGATTATGTAAGCTGCCTTGGGTTCCTTGCAGGAAAAAAGGTGAGGTATAAATATAATAAATAAATAAATTGCCATGCTGGCTGGGGATGATGGGAGTTGCAATCAAACACATCTGAAGGGTGCCAGGTTGGGGAAGGCCTGCCTAGACTCTCCTTCCAAGGCTGCCTGGCAATTTAAGCCCAGGAGCTAGGGCTGGAATTTCTCCCTGGCCTAAGACTGATTTCATCTAAGGTTTCCCCCTTTTATATCCTTTGTCCAGCCCTGCCCCTTAGAATCCTAGAATGGAAAATGCCCCCAGAGATCATCAAGTCCAACCCCCTGCTTAGTGCAGGCTCTGCACTGCAGGGTGCAGCTGCAGCATCCCAGACAGATCCATCCTCTGCTTAAGTACCTCCAGTGAAGGAGAACCACACCTATGTAGGTCAGCTGACAGGCTCATCATGTGAGGGTCCTGGAAGGTTATCTGGCCACCAGATACTCCTCTAAATCAGCCGTACTTATGTTAGTCATTTATAGTACAGCCTGAAAGAAAAGGATATTCGATCTGCTGCCCAAAGCTTCCCTGCTTGGTCTCCTGGAAGTAATTCTTATTCGCCTTGGGGTCAAAGACACCCCAAACAGTACAGTGACAACTGGGCAGGCTCAGTAGGCACAGAATGCTCACCAACTGTTGTGGAGGAGGAGGAATGGAATGGAATGGAGCGCTGTGGAAAAGGGCATGGCTGACTGGAAGTCTTGAACAGGAGCATTCCACCCTGCAATATTTTGTTGCAGGTCCCACTTGTCACCATATATATATATATATATATATATATAGCTAAGTTTGAAAAACAAAAAAAACCCAGAGGTACAATATAAATGGCCCAACCAAGTGACCCACCGGGAAGGAATTTCCCCAATTTTGTGGGGAAAGTCATACACAATCAGCCTGTGTGATTGTGTCATTTACATGTTGTCTTTACTGCGCAGGAAGGGTTGACAGATTGCCAGCCCCCATATGGCAAGACTGATTCTTAAAAGGATCCCCAGACTGCAGAGAACTGGGCTCAGGAGGAGGATGCCTAGCCTAGCCTCCTCCTATGGTTGTCTCAGAAGCACACTGGTTGTGTAGGGTGGCCACTTACCTATCACCAAAAGAAAGGACAAAGGGGGACCTCGATTTGCACTTAATTTGCATATGCTGACTTACAGGAATAGATGCAAATTTAGAAATAATTACTACATTGTAAATCAGGGTGGGTAACATGTGGCCCGTGGGCCACAGGCACCTGCCCTTGCTGATTTTGTGGCACCTACTGGCCCTGCTGCTGCTGCTGCTGCTAAGTTCACTGCCATGACAATCCTCCCCACTCCCACCCCCAATTTTGCATGAAAACAAGGAGTGCACCAGAAGCCTCCCAAGTTCTGCTTCTAAACAAGGTGCGCGCTTCCACACGCCTTATTCGTGCAAAAAGTGGGCGGGGCTGCTGCCGCAGCAAATTCAGCAGTGGCAATTTCAGTGTGTGTGGCCCCCAGTGCTTTCTAGTGGGAAATTGGCCCCCGACCCACAGTGCTAAATAAGCAATACAAGACATCTCACACACAGCGGGGAAGACTGTGGCCAGGTGACCTGTGCCTGCTCAGTGCTGCCCGGGTGCTAACTGTGGATGGGCAACGCCAAGGCCCCTGGGCCCTCCCTTCTCAGGGCTGTCCTGTGTAAAGGAGGCTGCTGCAAAGCCACCCTGTGGAAGATTCCAAAAGGAGGAAGCAACCGTCAGCCCAATATGCTGCTGGGTGAGTGACACCGCAAAACTGGAAGCTCCGACAAACACCGCAAACATATTCCAGACTCCCACTTCCAGCGGCAAGTGGGAGGGTTGAACTGAGGTGGTCGGGGGAGGCTTCCCAGGGAGCAGTCCAGAGCAGGAGTGGCTGCAGGCTTTTGAGGGCCTTTGGGCAAGACACCCTCAATGGGCGCCCTCCCTCAGTGAGCCAGCCTACCTTCTCATCACCTCTGTCACCAGCTGCTATTGCTCCTCTCATGCTCTTTCTCGTAATTGCTCCCCACTTGCTTGCTTGGCAAGCAGAGAACCAATGAGCAAGCAGGCAACAGCATGTTGCTCCTCCTTCTCACCGCCTCCGTTATCTGGGCCAGAGCAAGGGGCAGGTGGACAAACAGGATGCAGTTGTGAGAGAGAGAGAAGCAACTCCGGGGGGGGGTGTCTTGTCAGGGCCCCTGGGGGTGTGGGCCCTTGGCAGGTTCCCAGCTGTGCCTACCCTTGGCACCGGACCTGCTCCAGGGAATGAGCAAGCTCTGAGGATAACACCACTGCTCATTCTGGATGGGGATTCAGGGTTGTTCTGGGATCCAGAACTCTTTTGAGTAATAAAATAGGGATGTGTGAGGAATCCGATAAGGGGGTGAAAATCCGATTCTCACCATTCCCCACCCCACCCCGGATTCCAGTTCGCCAGCCCTGCTCTGGCATTGACTTGCTATGATGTGAGTGGAGCCACCTCGCAGACTTCTGTTGAAAACGGACCGCAGTTTGCTCATTTTTAAAAAACACTAAGGAAATTTCGCAAATGGCACTATTTGCACCATTTGCGTAATTTTATGCAGTTTGTGTAAAATGCAATATTCTGCATGTTTGCTGTGCATATCGGGACCTGAAAAGCATGTGGATCTAGTGCCATTTGTGCAAATCATGACTATGCAAATTGCACTAGATCCACATGCTTTTGGGGGCTGATTTGCACAAAAGGTGCAAACTACCACAATTTTCAATTTGCAGAAGTTATGCAAATTGCGGGAAAGTCACACAATTGCGCAAATATCCTTAGTGTTTTGTTTTTTTTTTAATGTGCTAATCGCGGCCCATCTTACAGATGGAAGTCCGTGGAACACCCTGACTTGGCCCGTTTCTGATCATCGGATTGGAAGCGAGCAGGAAGTTTGTCGAGCTCCAATGAGCTGGACCTCCAGCATCAGCACATCAATAACTGTGAATGGCGGGTGTAGCAGCAGAATGAGCATTCAGATAAATGCAAATCCTGGGGTGTATTTTTTGAGAGCAAACCCCCTTACACCTGCAGGAGCTTGCCCGGGGTTAATGAAGTAATTGCAACCCAATGATTCATGCCAGGCAATCACAGTCTCTTAGAGCTCACTCACTGCTGAGTGCTTCATTAAGCCACACCCTTTCATGAGGCTGCAAAAGTTGCCTGGCAGGTTTCAGCCTCCTTCTCCACCACCGATGGTGCGCAGTGTATATTTTTAAAAAGCTGACACTGGTATGAAATGCACACACACAGACACACACACAAACAACAGGATGCTGACGGGCATGCAACAGCTGGCAGCTTCCTGGGCCCTGGCTATCACACACACACACACACACCACAACACACACACACGTTGCCATAACAGCGTTGCACAGCAAAGCCTGGGAGCAAACCCTGTTTGATTGTTTAATTAAGGCTTCAAAAGAAACGGCTCAAAATCATTGTTTTGCATGGTGAGAATCCTTTATCTTTGAAAGATAACTTCATGGGCTTGCCTTTCTCATGCTAGTGTTGGAGATCTAAAGAGGCATAAGGTCATAAAGCTGGATTTCTGATCTTCTGTGCCATCCTTCCCAACCTGGTGCCCTCCGGAGGCATTGAACTACCAACTCCCATCATTCCCAGGCAGCTGGCTATTAACAGCATGGCTTTAGCCACGGCAGGAGATGTTTAATTTTTGTCCAGCCCTACAGGGAGATGCCAGGAATCCAACCTGAGACCGTCTGCATGCGAAGCAGGTGCTCTTACCACTGAGCCATGGCCCCTTCTGTCTGGATTCCATTTCCATCCAGACACACCCCTCTCTGCACTGCAATGGCATAGTAGAGGGGAAAAGGTCCCATTGGTGTGAATGAGAGCTTCTTTTATCCACTAGCAACAGTGGTTCTCAACCCTTTTTTGCCCCATGCACCTCTTCACCAATGTCAGAATGTCATTCCCCCCTTTCCAAGATGGTCTGACTCAAAAGTTGCATTCCAAATAATATGCAGATAATATTGAAAATCTTTTATTTTTCTATGTTGGTACATTATACATTATGTATAAATGGAATATGTTCCACAGATAACAAGTGAAATGTTTACCTTATTTTTAATTTAATCTGTGCCATACAATAAGGTGTGATGGCTCAGCTTGTCTGAGAGTGGAACGCTAAGCAGGGTAGGCCTGGTTGTTACCTGGATGGGAGACCCCTCCTCTAGTTCCTGCATGAGCAGGGGGTTGGACTTGATAGCCTTGTAGGCTCCTTCCAACTCTATGATCTATGAAATCTATGTCCAGTAAGTAGATTATGTACAATCTGTAGAATTGTAATTTGTAGAAAGATCATATTCCAACAGTTTGAGTCTGTGGTCCCAAATCCCCCCTGAAACCCTAAAATTCCCCCGGTTGATGAGCCCTGCCCTAGTGCAATGGGGGGGGGACAATTGTTGTCAGGATCGCAGGCGGGACAGGGGAAAGTTAAACCTCTTCTACCTACATGCTGAGATCCCAATGGGAATCCACTCCACCAATAGTCCTAGGATTAAATTTTTGAAAAACCTGCCGTGGCTATTACAAGCCACACTATTAACATAACATGTAGTTAGGTCCTTAAAGGGTGCAATCCTATGCTAGCTGGCTGGGACATGCTGGGAGTCGTAGGCCTTTTTTCTGTCTAAACCGTGCATAGGACTGCGCCCTAAGAGACTAGCTATTTATTGTGGCATGTGCCTACACAGTTTTCCATTAAGATTCTTGAAATGGGACTGTGTGCTTATTCAAGGGACAGAGAAAGAAGAGCAATGGGTTTCGTGGTGGACATTGGATAATGCTTCCCACCTGTATCAAGAAATCTGTTGCAGGATTTGGATCAAGATATGAGGCAGATGTCAGACTTCCTGAGGCTTAGAGTGTTTCTAGGTGATCCGGGGAGGGAAGATGATAGACTGTTTTCCAGTTGTTACTGGCTGGCTGCACCAAACACATTCCGAAGTGCTGGGAAGTGAAACCAGTTACCCAGGAAGCTTGTGCAATCCCCATTCTGCCTTGGATAGAGGGCCAAACCAGACATTCAATCTAGCAGCTACATCTTTTTTTCCATTTTTACTCTAAGCTCAGGGAGCCTGATCTTAAAATCGTGCCCCCCCCATCCACCATGCTAGGGTCTCCCAATCTGGATCAGAGCCTCTGCACCTACTCTAGAGTAAAAATGGGGAGTGGAGAGATGTAACTGCTGGTAGAGATAGATTTAAAGTAAGTCAGTTTGGCCGCATTTTTCTCGAATGAAACATAGAGTGTTCGGGGATCGGGATATTATAAGAAGACCAAAACACTGGTTATGAAGCCATTGTATTACCAACTTTATTGTATGCCTGCGAACATGGACTATCTATAACGTCACTTCCACCTCCTTGAAAGATTTCATCAACGTTGCCTCTGGAAAATCCTGCGAATTACTTGGGAAGATAGGGAACAAATGTCAGTGTACTGGAAGAAGCAAAGACTACTAGCGTTGAAAAATGATCCTTCAACGCCAACTTCAGTGGACCGGTCATGTTGTTCAAATGCCTGACTGCCGTCTCCCAAAGCAGTTACTTTATTCCCAACTAAGGATGGAAGCGGAATATCGGTGGTCAATATAAGAGGTTTAAAGATGTTCATAAGGCTAATCTAAAAAAAAAAAAAATGCAATATAAACATTGAAACTGGGAAGCTCTGGCCCATGAACGATCTAACTGGAGGTTGGCCTTTCACAAAGGTTCTATGGACTTTGAAGAAGCCCGAGTGCAAGGTGAAAGGGAGAAAACGTGCTAAGCGAAAAAGCACATCAAATGAATCCATTACAGGACCATCTTCCATCTGGTAACCTGTGTCCTCACTGTGGAAGCTGTGTGGATCTAGATTGGCCTCCACAGTCACTTACGGACCCATCGCTAGAGTCTACACAATTTTTCTTAGAATTTCCTCCTTTAATAATCTCCTTTTTTGTAATTTTTATCCTGGAAGACAATCTTACTCGGTCATGAGTGATCGCTGATGATGATGATGATGAATACTGGATTGACCGTTATGCCCAGTGCTTAGGACAACATTTTGGATGTCTCACAGGTGCAGAGGTGGTGTTAGGGGGTGGCCCACTAGGACTGGAGCTCCAAATCTTCATTTGGAGCCCCAAATCCCTGGGAGACCATCTGCCCACCACCCTACTGTCCATGGGCACTTGCTGAAAGAAAGGCACAGGGGCCCCTGATATCTCTGCTGCATCTAATTCCCCTAGATTAGCTGGCTTTTTGCCCACATGTGCTTCACCTCCTGCTGCCCCGCCCCCTTGAACTCTTCTGCCTGAGGTTTTTTTTCATGAAATCAATACCCTCCTCTCCCCTATCCATACATCCCTTTTACAAATAGGAGACAGGATTTGTTAAAGAAACACACACGCCCACACACACACACAGACTTTAGAGCATATGTAATTAGCATATGCAAATTTGTGCATTCTTTTTGTCCTGTGGGCCTGAGCCCTGGATCTTTTGGTGCCTAGCACCACCCCTGCGCAATGTCCGGAAATACCTGCAGCCATCTTGATTGTACCAGTTATTTGAGCCCAAGAGGGCCTTGCTGAATCAGACCAAGGCCAATCTGGTCCAATACCTGGTTTGCACAGTGGCCAACCAGATGTCCCTGGGAAGCCCACCAGCAAGGCATAAGTACAACTGATCTGGCTGGGGATGATAGAAGTTGTAGTCCATCACTATCTGGAGAGGGCACCAGAACTGGGGGTAGCTTGTACCAACAGGGATAGAAGCAAGAGTTACCAGTCGAAGAAGTGTCTATTGCAGAGGCAAGTTTAGGCACATAGTGAGTACGTGGAGCGCCAACGGCACGCCCCGCCATTACTGGATCACCAGTAAAAGCTGCGGGCAGGTATCCCGGAGCGCATCTTTCCTTTGAAGCTATTGTGGAAAGCGCTCTTGCTCTGAGATCTGCAGGAAGTTAGGTTTTGACTCATAACTCCCACATGAGTACCCTGCTTGCCATGGCTTTATGGCTTACATGTTATTTAGGGAGGACGTGGAGAAGACGAAATACGGACGGGTACAGTGCCTGCTCTTCCCAGTTACCTTCCAAATGATCAGAGCTGATGAAGCAATAAGATTAAAACATTCAGCGTGGCATGCTTAACGTGAGCCTCATAAACCCATTTATGGCACTGAAATCAAAGGAGCCCAAATTCCAAAAAAGCGGAGCACTAGGAAATCCCAGTGGAATCACTGGTTGTTACTGAATGTGCTCAGCCTACCTGAATCCAAACTGCTTTATCTAGGGCCTTAAGCAGATTTTGGGACTTAGACCCGGAGCTTTGCATCGTTTGGTCCAAGGTCAGTTTTATGTAACCAAGAAGCAGGAAGTGGGCCATAGGTTATTGGCGGGCCTGTTTGCATTCTGCCAGTGCACTGAGCATCTGTGGATTTTGATATTGGTTGCAAAACCCAGAATCCTACACTTTCTTTAGCAAGTTTCTAGCCATTAAGGCTGTGAAGATAGTCTGAAAAGTATGTGGGCAATGCCAGGTGAGATCTCCAAGACTCGTGAGGTAGTGGAGGAAGATGAGTAGGATTTCCAGTGTGGCCAGGAGCGAACAGGAGGCTTCAGTTACCTGGCGGATCACCTTCCCTGATATAGACCTGTGCAATCACTAGATCATCAGAGGAGGCATTATCGATTATACCACTATCTGCAGATTAGCACCTTCCAGCAACCCAGAAACAAACCTCCTCTGTGGTGATGCCCACCTTATGGAACGCCCTCCCCCAGATCCTTGAGAGGCAACAGTTAAAGATCCATGTCTTTACCCATGCCTTCCCTGATTGGTTGTGCTGCCCAGTCTGTTTGTTACTTATGTATTGTCAGTACTTGGTTTAAAATTTTTAAAAATAAATGTTTTATTTATTATTATATTTATTATTATTTATTTTATTTAATAACATAAACAAATCAATACAATCAAACCTGTGATTTATCAAATAAATGTTTTATTTTAATGTATTCTTTGTAAACCACAGAGATTTTTTTAAAAATATGATAAGTGGTATATAATATATTAAATAAATATAAAATAAATAATTACACTCATGTTCTTTGCCTGGGCCCCTCCTTATGTCTAGAAGAAGCAAAACTAAGCAAAAATGGGTAATGCGCAAATCCATCCTTTCCTTGGTGCAGATCCTGGAATACTCTTAAGCGCAACTAGATACAGCCCCAGCCACTAGGGAGGAAGTATGCTATGTATTATCTTATTTGTGCCTCTGCCCCCTTAGGATACATCTGGGCACCTCTAATTCAGGGGATCAGTTTCAATGGTTCCAATCCACAAAAGAGACAGATGGGGTGCTTCAGCTCGTTAGTGTAATGAGGATGAGATGACAGAGTCGCCAGCCCAAAGCACAACCTGGACATGGGCACAAAATTGGCCTCAAAGGTCATGCAATACATGTACAGTTATTAAACATAAAGAGCCCTGCTGGATCAGATCAAAGGTCCATCTAGTCCAGCATACAATTCCCCACAGTGGTCAACAGATGTTTCCTGGAGGCCCACAAGGAAGTGTTACCGGTAAGTGTTTCCTTTTCAGTTTGGAATTCTTTGCCATGTTTCTAAGGTGATGGATGAAAAGCCAGATATCAGATTGTTGGGATGCGTAGTTAGGGCAGTCGTCAGACAGAGTAGCATCCTTGGCAGCTTTTCATTGCCTTTTTATTTGCATCCTTAACACAGTAAGGGTGCAATCCTATGGCCAGTAGATGCTGTCTAGACAGCCATAGGAGAGCTCAGAGTTCCAGCTCCAACCTCGGAAATGCGCTCCAAGGTCAGAGCTGGAACACTGACCTCGGAGCGCTCTTCCTCTGCCCTTGCAGCCAGTGTGGTTCTTTCCGCACTGGCTGCAGGTCTGAGGTCAGAAGACCGACTTCGGAGGCTGGTGTTGGGTGGGTGTTCTTGGGGGCAGGGAAGGGAGGAGTGAGGCTCCACCGGGATAAGATGCATCCAGGCAGCGCCCCTCAGCCTGTCCTCCTTGCGAGCCGTGGCAAAAGACTTAGATGGTTGAAATCGGCTGTCTTAAGTCTTTTGCAGGGTGGGAGGAGCGTGGAGGCGACCTTCGCCTCCTTGCTCCTCACACCCTCGATAGGATGCCTGTAATCCTCCGAGTTCAGAGGGTAATGGGCAGCAACATTGAATTGTGCTGTAAAAGCGCATAGAGCAGGCAGGGTTCTCCAACCTTGGGTCCCCAGATGTTTTTGGCCTACAACTCCCAGCATGCCCCAGCCAGCATAGCTGGCTGGGGCATACTGGGAGTTGTAGGCCAAAAACATCTGGGGACCCAAGGTTGGAGAACACTGACATAGAGAATTAGAGACAGCTGTGTGACTCTCTGTCCAGTTACCACTGATTACCTATCAGGGGTAGGTGTGTCCTCCAGAAGTTTTGGACTACATCTCCCATCAGCCCCAGCCAGCTCTTTTTCATGTCCTTTAGACGGCTGGTGAAGACAATATTTTTACTAGTATTTTACCTTTTACTAGTTAATGCCACTCTCTGTTTTTATTGTTAATCCCCAGTTTTAAAAATGTTCTGGACTTCTTCTATTTGCATGTATTTTATCCTTTGTACTGTTTTATTGTGAGCTCAATGAAAATTTTTTTCATAATGAATGTATTTATTACTGATTGATTGATTTACCCAAATTTGTACCGCGAAGGTATCAAAGTGGTGAACATAAAATGCAATGGCATCTAAACCTCATAAATAAATATACACGTTATGCTCACTGTAGAGTTGCTGCTGAACCTGCATCCCCTGGTGATTCATAAATTCATAGATCATAGAGTTGGAAGGGGCCTACAAGGCCATCGAGTCCAACCCCCTGCTCAATGCAGGAAACTAGAGGAGGGGTCTCCCATCCAAGTAATAGCCAAGCCTGACCCTGCTTAGCTTTCCACACTCAGACTTTCTCTTTATCTCCAAAGTAACATGATGCAGCTGCCTTGCTGAAGCTGTGGCTCCAATCAGGGTTTGGATGAGAGAACCCCACTCACGCTGCCGTGAATTCCACAGTGGAAGAAAGGCAGGATATAATGCACTAAATAAAAAACTTTAAGGGCATAATCCTATGCAAGTATAGACAGAAAAAGGCCTACAACTCCCTGCATGCCCTGGCATAGGATTTCATTTCATTTCATTTATTTCATTTATATACCGCCCCACAGCCGAAGCTCTCTGGGCGGTTCACAACACTCTATACATAAAAACAACAATAAAAAACATACAAAATAGTTTAAAAAATTAAAAACCAAATTTAAAAACACAGTTTAAAATAACAATACAAAAGCCAATAAAACTGAGCCTACAGGTGACATTCCCCTCCGTGCTATTCCAAGCTCCTAACTAAATGCCTTGGCATAGAGGGAAGTCTTAACCTGGCGCCGAAAAGATAGCAAGGTTGGCGCCAGGCGGGTCTCAGTGGGGAGCTGATTCCATAACTGGGGGGCTACCACCGAGAAGGCCCTCCTCCTCGTTGCCACCAACCGAGCCTCTCTTGGAGGTGGCAGTCGGAGGAGGGCCCCAGATGTTGAGCGTAGTGTCCGGGTAGATAGCGGTTGGGAGAGACGTTCCGTCAGGTATTGTGGTCCTAAGCCGTGTAGGGCTTTATAGGTTAAAACCAGCACCTTGAATTCGGCTCGGAAGCATATTGGCAGCCAGTGCAAGCGGGCCAGAACTGGGTGTAATATGCTCGGACCTTCCGGTTTAAGAATTGCGCCTTAAAATCTCTTTATCATATAGATCTGGGGTACAGATTCTCAGGCCCAGGCTCCCAGTCTGGCTTTCTGGGGTTCTCCGGAGAGCCAACATCCCCTTTCCCCGGACTACCAATCATTGGGTGGTTTTGTGGCTTTTGTGCAATTGTTTACCATTCTAAGAGGTTGAAATGCCTCTCCTAAGGCTTAGTTACTGGCAGTAAGAGCTTGAAGCTGAGATATTCTGGTATTTTGGCCACACCCCTTTTGTCTTTGGCCCCGCCCACCACTGGAACGCAGCCCCCAGCCCTTCACCAAACGGAATTCGGCTCTCAGGCTGAAAGAGGGTCCACTCCTTACCTCCCCGATGTGATAGCCCTCATCCAACCGAGAGCCAATGTGGTGTAGTGGTTAGAGCGTTGGACCAAGACTCGGGAGACCCGAGTTCTAGCCCCCACTCAGCCATGAAGCTTGCTGGGTGACTTTGAGCCTGTCACTGACTCTCAGCTTAACCTACCTCACAGGGTTGTTGTAAGGATAAAATGGAAAGGAGGAGGAGGAGGAGGAGGAGGAGGATTATGTAAACTGCCTTTGGTTCCTTGCAGGAAAAAAAAGCAGGATATAAATATAATCAGTAAATAAATAAACAATGAGTAGCCACACCCCAGTCCATATTCCTGGCTGCCGCTATTGGGGAAATGGCTACCCACAGAACTGTCTGCGCAGTAAGAGCTTTGCAGTGCAAGCCTATGCATGTTTGCTCAGAATCGCACTGGCCATGCTGGCTAGGGATGATGGGACTTGTAGTCAAGCACATCTGGAAGGCACCTGGTTGGAGAAGGCTGTCTAGAGGTTTAGCGCAGAGTGGCAGGGTTATGGACAGGAGAGGTTCCAACATTTTGCCTATAGGGCACCAGAAGCCCAAAGGCCACACCCAGGAGGGAGGATGTGTCATGGCAGTGACTCATCAGAATTTGACGGGACGTTCCAGAGATTGAAGGAATGGTGCGCGCTTCAATTGTCTGGGAGCCACAGACTCAAACGGCGAAAGAAGCCTTTTCGTTCTTGACTGCTTCTTCTGCAGCTCACCATCAGGCTGTGCCCTCTTAGATTATGTCCGACCATGTGACTGCGCAGGGCCAGCAAGCATGAAAGTAGAAGGAACGTTTCCTCAAATCACTTCTGACAGCCGATTCAAGTAGGCCAGTAATTCCTAAAAGGCAGGTATTTTTGTATGGTTCATGTAGGCCACCTCCTCTAATTCATGCAGACAAGGAATTTCATCATGTAAATGCTCGACTTAAAATGTACTGTATTATTCATAAGACCAGCAATGCAGAATGGGAGAGCGAGAAAGAGAAAAAGAATTTCATTTCTTCCTCCTCATAATATTACTAATGTTTGAGGGCTTAGCAGGCAAGGAAGAGTGGGAGGGCGGGGGGGGGGGAAATCCAATTCAAAACACATCCGTACAAAGTGCCTGATCCCACCTTATGGAGGGTAGCCATGTGGCCTACATTCCAGAGGACAGTCCTCTGTTTGAAGGGCTGTCAGAGGGCAGAAAGCTTCCTCTGTCTGAAAGGCTGTCCATCCCAAGTCCGGTTTAAAGACAAAGAACCCTAAGAAGAGAGAGCAGAAGTTCCCCATCCTCAATGAGCAGCTGGACAGCAGACCGGGCCTGGTCACAGTCTTCCCACTATGGTGAGATGCATTGCATTTCTATTCTAATTACAGCATCTCACCCCCAATATTTATTTATTTTTGCATAACGTAGCATATGAAAATGTTATGCAAATCTGCGTCCTCTTTTCTCCTCTTACTGGTGATGAGCCACTCTGGCCACTCTATCCTGTCTCTCAAAGTGCCAAATGGAATGAATCCCACTCAGAGGAAAAGGGGCTGGCAGCACCAGGGTAGCTCTTTGAGGACTGCAGCCAGAATTAAAAGTTCTTCCTCTCCATGTGAAACATCAGCATAACCCTGTTTCTTATAGCTACTGACTGAGGGACTGGGTTTTTGGGAACCGGGAGACTTGGCCATATATATATATATATATATATATATATATATATATATGCTGGCCAGCTGAGCGACTTGGCCAGGAGCTATGAGCAAAAGGGCCTGCAACGAAATATTGCAGTGTGGAGTGCCTCCTGTTCAGGGTTCCAGCCAGCCAGCCAATCATACCCTTTTCCAGGATACTCCATTCTATTCTCCCTCCTCCCTGGTTTTCCATATTTCCACCGCCTCCAAACGTCAGTCATCATCATGTGCCCACTGAATTACATGAGTTCAATGGGATTTACTGCCAAGTGAAGGTGCAGAAGAATCATTGAAACTATTTGGAGAAACAGTGTTGAGAGAGAGGTCATTTCACAGAACTGCTTCTGCTTGAACTGGGTCAATTTCACTAATTTTCATTCGAATCACTGTTTCTCTCTAGCCCTAGCTGATCCCTCCCTCTAATGCAGGGGTGGGCAACTTCGGAGGGTCAGGGGGCCAATACCTGCTGCCCGGATCCCACCGGAGGCTATTCCCACACCGGCACCACCGAAATAACTGCTGCCAAATTGTTGCTGAATTGGGTGAGGGGAGAAAAAAGGCACATTTTTGCTTTAAAGCAAGGCACACTGGGAGCACATCCCTTGTTTTAATGCAAAATCCCACTCCTGGAAGCCCTAGGGGAGGGGAGTGTGATTTTGCGTTAGAACAAGGGACATGCTCCCCACACACCTTGCTTTAAAGCGAAAATGTGCCTTTTTTGGCAGTGGCTGCCAAAAAAAAAAGACACAATAAGGCAGGGGGTCACATGTGTGTTGCTCAGCCCTGCCCTGGTGCATGAACGATGCAGTTTGCCTACTTCAGGGTCCACACTCAGTGAACTGAGTTTGCTGTTAGCATATCCATGGTATGACATGATGCTTCTGCACAGGCAATCCTGACTTTTCACATATTACGATAAATGTGCATAAAAGGGGAAGCTGTCCATGCTCCTGCCTCCCACAGACCTTCCTTGTCCAGAGTCCCTGATCACACATATGGAGGCTTCCCAGCTACAGTTTGCATGTGCATCGGCTCACAAGTTGCACAGGCCTGCCCCAGCATAACCCAACCACATGCAGACTAAAGATGTCAATCTGGTTAAGGAGTCACCAATCGCATTCATGTCCAGTGCAGTGACTGGTGGCTACTCAGAGAAAGAGAAGATCACCTCTACCGCCCCGTTTGTGTTTTCGCACCTTCAAACCCACCCACCTCCTCCCATAGTTGCTGAAACAGTGTTGCTTATTTCATGCTTTCTTTCATACTGCCCTGGAATAACCCCCTTGCTGAACAAATGCCAGGATCCACCTTAATTTTGGAGCTATTAAAAAGTGTTAGAAATCCCACCTCTTCTATGAAACATTACACCACCGGAGCCCGCTGGCTGCTTGTTCATATGAGGTGGCATTCCATGACCTAGATTTCTCCACTCTGATCTCTCCTGAACACACTAATTGTTCCATTCCTCGCTTGCCATCCCCCACTCCCACCCATCTTCCAGCACTGTGAAGCTATTGCCTTCCTGAGCAAATGCCCCTTTGCTTCTGACTGTTCACTTGGAGCGAGAAGCAGGCAAAGGGAACATCAGGGCCTGGTCCAGTTGGACTGCTCCCCTGCCCCCACAAGCCCAACTGAGTCTAGGAATGTACAAGAATTTCATTTATGTTCGCAAATCATCCAAAAATGTCATGTGCACAGTCCCAAAAGTGAGCACAAACAGTAGATTTTTTTTAAAAAAAGAAATGTTTGCAAATTCATGAAAATGGCCACTGCATTCTAAAAATGTGCATTTTTCACACACACACAAAAGCTTATTTTTACACTTTAGCCAATAGAGGAAGGTGCACACTTTTGAGAAATGCACACAGAAATAACTGAGCCAGTGTGGCGTAATGGTGAGAGTGTTGCACTGGGACTCAGGAGATCCGGGTTCTAGTCCCCACTCGGTGATGAAGCTCACTGAGTGACTTTGGGGCCAGTCACGGACTCTCAGCCTAACCCACCTCACAGGGTTGTTGTGAGGATAAAATGGAGAGGAGGAGGAGGATTCTGTAAGCCACCCAGGGCCGGTGCCACCATTAGGCCAGCTAGGCAGCTGCCTAGGGCGCAGGGCTAAAGGGGGCGCCAGAAATAGGGAGGGAGGGCTCAAGTGGGAAGGGGGTGTGCTAAATATCTGATCTTGCCTAGGGTACCAAACTGCCTTGCACCGGCCCTGAAGCCACCTAGGGTTCCTTGCAGGAAAAAAGGTGGGGTATAAATATAAATAAATAAAATATGCATTTCCCCCAGTTGAAACGTACACTTTCCCGATTCGAATGAGCTGAAATAGATTGAATGTGAAAAAGGGACTGCCAACCGAGGCTTTTTCTCCGCAAAAACCAAAATGGGAGCGAGGCAAAACAAGCTTGGAAGTGCATTTCGGAGAATTTTGGCAAGCTCAAAAAGTGCTTGTCCTTCCATCTCTACGAAGTGACATCAAATGCCCTGTGGGAAGGAACGTCAGATGCTGCTCCTGCTCCAGTGGGGCTGGTTGTGTTGTCCAGTTTAGTTTTTTGAGCACGTGCTGTAGCTGTTGCGTTTTATAAATATTGCAAGCCACTTTGAGGACCCCAGTTGAAAAGTGGGATATATACACTTACTTACTTACTTACTTACTATCTTCGACTCTTGCTGCTAATTATCCCTGATTCCCTGCTGGGTTGGCAGAAGGTTCACAACAGACCAAAGAAAGGACATCTTCACACAATGTAGTGTGTGGCCACGTATGCATCTCCAAAAGAGAGGACAAAAGAAGGCATTACTTTGCATAAAATCTGCATGTACTAATTGATTTGTACAGATGCACATTTAAAAAGAATTACTATAACTTAAATAGAAATACAACACATATCTCATGGTAATGGGAAAGCCTGTGACCAGGCCACCGGTGTGCCTGCCTGCTCAGTCTGCTGCCCAGGTGCTAAGTGTTGATGGGCAACTTCAATGCCCCCCCACTCCCTGGCTTCTTTATCTTTGAAGCAGGCTTATTTTATTTATTATATTTATACCCCACCTTTTTTCCTGCAAGGAACCCAAGGTGGCTTACACAATCCTCCTCCTCCTCCTCTCCGTTTTATCCTCACAACAACCCTGTGAGGTAGGTTAGGCTGAGAGTCAGTGACTGGCCCAAAGACCAGATAGCCTCTGTCCTCCGTAAAGCAGGACACATTGCCACCCTGACACAGTGCATCATTCACTTATGGGATTTGCTGCCAAGAGATATGGGGACGGCCACTGGCGTAGATAGTTCTATGCAGTACGTGGCTCTTTGGCCCGTGGCCCTTTTGCCTTCCGCCCTGGCCGCCACTTGAATGTGGCCCCTGAGAGCTTCTCTGAAATAGAATTCGGCCCTCGGGCTGAGAGAGGTTCAGTACCCCTGCTCTAAAGCCCAAGGTGAGGTCAGAGGAGTGCCTGCCTGTTTCTTGCCAAAATAAAGATACAGATGCCACTGGTGAGCTGGCAAGGGCACTGGTGGATCTACTCATCTGGGTAGAGGAGGAAAGGCTTCCCGGGCATAAGACACTCAAGCAGACTTGAGACTTGGCATTCCTCATTTGAGAGATTATGATATTTGAACTGTAGCCTTCCAGATCGAAGGCCATTACATTACCTACTGAGCTGCACAGGCTGCTAGCCAGACTGCCAGAGGTACGAGACAAAGATTAGCTATGATTTCATCTTATGCTGTTTTTTTAAAGGCTTTTTGTGGGGGGAAGCACCCATTAAATGATGTACAGGGAACACTTAGAAAGAGGCAACTGTTGGTAGTGATGCAGGCATTAAATATAAATGCTGCTCTGATGCTTATGGCATCATTGACCAAAATAACATTAGCGTGGACTTGCACATAATTCCAGCCATGGATGAAGTGAGATGCTGTTGCTGTATGCTTCTCAGCAGCCCTTGTGGAATAGAGACTCAGAGGTAAAAGAGCCTTCCTGACCAAGCTTTCACTTCCCAATACACTTGTGTGGCTAATTTTAATGTTGTCGCTTGCAGCACTCACAACAGAAGCCTGATGCAGAAGTTTAAGGCTATGCATAGTGAGGAGGATCAGGCATCTGCTCGCCAGTCCTGCCACCTCAGTCAGCGCACTCCTGGTCACAAGGCGTTCCTGCCCCGACATCTGCACATTGGACTGTTTACATAAGGGCCTACACAACTAGAAACCAAGTGCACGTCCCCAGCTGTGGTGTACACATTGCATGGTTGGGACCTGCATGTGTGGGCCCTATTCAAATGCCACAGTTCAACCCTGATCCCCACATCATAACGTAGCCTCAAACATTTGCACTGGGCAAGAGGCTTCTTTGTTGACATCTCCCTTATGGGCCAGCTCAGACCACTACTCAACTCATGGTCCAATCTATCCCTTAAGCACTGCAGGCAGAAAGTTAACCAAGGATTGGTTGTGTGATCCACACCCCTCCAGTCTCCGCTGAAGGGGGAGGGCCCACCAGTGTGTATCTAGGGTGGCCACTTATGCATCGCCAAAGGAGAGGAGAGAAAAGAGGACACATATTTGTATAAAATTTGCAAAAGCTAATTTATACGTATAGATACAAATTTAGAAATAATTACCGTACTATAATTTAAATAGAAATACACACCTCGCCATAGTGAGACGTGTGTGACTGCTCTGCCATCCGGGTGCCAACTGCTGCAAGGCTCTCCCTTCTTGGTGTTCTTTATCTTTAAACTGGACTTGGACCAGACAGCACTTCGAACAGAGGACATATTTAAACAAGAGGACTGTTCTCTGTAAAGTCGGACGCATGGCCACCTTACGTGTATCTGTGTGTGCCTGCTATTGCTGCTCTAATGTTAAGCACACCTCGCTCCAGCATCCACACCGTTTTCGAAGCTCGCCAAGCTTTTCTCTGAACCCAGGCATCTGATCTGTGCCATATGGATCTTGTTCCATTTCTTAACAGAGATATTAATCCATGAACTGTCTTCACATTATTTAAAAAAGGGAATTGGCTGGTTCCCCTCGCTGGGGAAATCAACGAGACCTGATGGTTAGCTGACAGAAGGCCGTTGTTCTTGATTCAGGAGAACTATCAAGAGAGACAACGGACTAAAACATACAGCTTCTAGACAGTGGTGAAAACCAGGGATGCTGTGACGTCACTGATTGCTCATCACCAGATGATAAATACATCTTTTCCCCTTTCAGCTGCCAAAGACTGAACCATCACGAAATCAGCAGAGTGCCACATTATGGCAAGGTGTCAAAGATACTAGCCCACAGTTTGGTGCAAAGTTGCCTAGCTGCTGCTGCACAACAACAACAACACCCCACTAATTTTCCTACCTCCTTATTTATTACTTGCTTATTGAGAGGATTTAGATCTCACCCTTCAGTCTGAGAACTAAAAGCTAGCATAAACCAGGGGGCTGGAATCATTAAAAGAAAAAAGGCAGGATGAAAACATTATAGAAACATAGGAAGCTGCCTTATTTTCAGCCCTGACTGGCACTGGCTCTCCAGGGTTTTCAGGCAGGAGTGCTTCCCAGCCCTACCTGGAGATACCAAGGACTGAACCTGGGACCTTCTGCATTCAAAGCAGGTGCTCTGCCATCATTAGCGATTGAACAGTTAGCCAGCTTTATAAGTAGCATTGTCTTATTCTGGTTGGTAAAAGGCCATTGGGCAAGGCACAGAGCCATCCAGAGGCAAGTGAGCAGCAGCAGGCAGTGGCAATTGAAGACAGACATCCAGGGGAGGCTGGTGACTCCTATGTCAGTAGAGCTCCTTATCCATTGCAGGTTTATATTCTGAGCTTTATAGGAGCCATCCATGGTGGTTAACCTCTTTTGGGGGTGGAGTTCAGCACCACGGATAGCTCCTCTAAAGCTCTGACTGGAACCTGCAGTGGATAAGGAGCCCCACTGGCATAGGCGTCACCAGCCTCCCCAGCATATCCATACTAGAGGTAGCAAAGGTCAAGTAGGGCAGCAGAAGGCAAGGCAAGGCACAACCAAGAATGGCAGACAATGTGGCCACCTATGCATTACCAAAAAATAAGACGCCATCTTGTTCTTTGCCTCAGGCAGCAAAAGGCCTTGGCCTGGCCCTACTTTCCCATCACCTGCCACCTGATACTTTTCACTGAAGAGTCAGGGAATGAAGTGGAGACTTGGGTGGCCGTGTGTCCTAATTTACAGAGACCAGTCCCCTATTTGAAGGACTGTCCAGGCCAAGTCTGCTTTAAAGGTAAAGAACCCCAAGGAAGGAGAGTCTTGAAGCAGGCCATCAACCAACACTGTAATTGTTACTTTGTTTTCAATGTATTGTTTTTGTCTCTTTTATCTGTTTTTGTCTTTTTAGTTTTTACTGTTCACCGCTCCAGAATCTACTTAGATATGGAGCGGTATACAAATACTGTAAACAACAACAACAACAGTTAGCACCTAGACAGCAGATAAACTAAATTTGGCCCTTTTGGCTCCCTGTAGCCACTACAGATGCCGTGTGTGTGTGTGTGTGTGTGTGTAAATCTATTTTTCCCCCAGCGGGCCGTGAGAGGCAGTGGGGGTGGTGGGGGCCACATGCAGTCTGATGTCTGCATGTTGCCCACCTCTGATGTAAAGGATTTCTGGTAATACTGCAGTCTTTTTGTTAACTGAAAGCTAACATTCTTGGAGTTAGACCTGTGGCTTACGCTGGCTCAGCTTGTCTGAGCATGGAAAGCTAAGCAGGGTCAAGCCTGGTTGTTACTTGGATGGGAGATTCCTCCTCTAGTTTCCTGCATTGAGCAGGGGGTTGGACTCGATAGCCTTAGGCTCCTTCCAACTCTATGATCTATCTATGAATCATAGCTGTTATGTACTATTCAGCCTTTTAAGAAAGCAAAGAATAAAAATAAAAATGGTATTTTCCTCACCTGTGATTTGCTATTCGAAAGGGACAGAAAAAGTAATATTTTCAGCAACGTGGCCTGAGCTGGCAGTTCGTTTTTTGTGAGCAAATTTGCCCAGAGGGCATTCACTTGGCCATAACAGAATATTCATTTCAAAATCCTGTTTACTGTGTTACCCCAACGGTGCCACCTGAACCACATGGCTTCATCCCACATGGCAGGGTGAGCCTGTCTGCTTGACAGTAAGTCTCCTAGAAACATTCCAGCTAATGGTGAAGACAGCAAGGTCAGCTACAAAGCTCACTCAATCAGGAGCTGATGATCATGATACATTTTCTCTTTCTCTGTGGTGTTCACACTGATGTACAGCCAGGGAAGAAGCTATCTTTGGCCTGGCAGACAACAAAACTGGAGCACACATCAAGGGAAATGTGAAAGCATTTCTCTGCTAGATATACTGCATTTGCAATAAGGACATTCAGCGTGGAAACATCTCCTCCCATATAAACCTCCCCATTGATGGAGACCTCCTGCCTTGCTCCGGGCCCCCTCTTGATGTGCAGTAAGAACTAGTGGAGCTCCATGTAGGACATTCTTGGTGGTGGCACCACAGCTTTTGGATCCATTTGTTTTCTGCTTTGGCTATTTTATGGCATTATATGATAGATCTGGGGGTGGGGAACCTCAGGCCTGGGCACCAAATCTGGCTCTCCTGGAATCCCAATCTAGCCCTTGAGGGTTCCCTAGATGACAATGCCCACTTTCCCTGGCCTCACCCCTTTCCCCCTGACCACTGATCATTGGATGTTTTCTCAGCTTTTGTGCAGTTCCCCCCCCCATTTTTTGTACGTTGCCCTCACCCCTTATGCCTTTGCCCCCACCCCTTTTCACTTTGGCCCTTCCCCCTTTGACTTTGGCCATACTTACCCCTGGAATACAGCCCCCAAAATCTTCTCTGAAATGGAATTTGGCCCTTTAGGCTGAAAGAGGGTCAGCACACACACACACCCCAATCTACCTCATCGTATTGTCTACATACCAGCCTTTCCCTATTGACCGTGCTGGCTGGGGGTGATGAGAATTTCTGGTCCAGCACATCCGGAGGGCTCCAGGTTGCCCTCCTTTGCCTGGGCTACCTGGCCTGGCAGCGGCTGTCCCTGGTTTCAGGCAGGAGTCTTTCCCCCAGCCCTTGCGAGGGATGCCAAGGACTGAACCTGGGACCTTTTGCACGCAAAGCCATGTTGCGTTGCCACAGCTGCTGTCCACCACTTCCCAGATCGGTCCCTTTCCTATCAGTGTAGGCGGGAGCCAAGCTGTGCTCCCAGATGACCAGCCTTCTGTCTGCTGCCGACAGAACTGCGTCTCTGTGTTAGCACAAAGCACTTCTGTCTCGGTTTCTTATGGCACAAAAGCAGCCTATTAGCAGCAGTCGCAGCTTCCTATTGCTTTTCTCCCATGGCTAGTGTTTCCAGAAATACCACGGGGTCTGGTTAAAACAGTGTTCTCCAACCTTGGGTCCCCAGATGTTTTTGGCCTACAACTCCCAGCATGCCCCAGCCAGCGTAGCTGGCTGGGGCATGCTGGGAGTTGTAGGCCAAAAACATCTGAGGACCCAAGGTTGGAGAACACTGGGTTAACAGGAGAAAGATGCCATCCACATTGGACACTATTTCCATACAAAGAGAAGGGTGTTTTTTTAAAATATATAGATAGATAGATAGATAGATAGATACATAAATAAAAATTGTGTTAACATTCTCGCCTGCTTCCAGAGCCTTTCCCCCTCCTCTTTATTACTGTGTTTTAATTCTAAAGTGGAATCAAAATGGCTATGAAATAAAGGCATGTCTATAATGTTCTCATTTGAAACACGCAGAGAGAGAGAGAGAGAGAGAGAGAGAAAGAAGCTCATCTCTGGAGCAGCTTCATGAAAACGAACAAGGTTCCTCCACGAAACGGGAGGCGGGGGGTGGTGGTAGTGTCGCCGCTCAGCACACATCGCTCAGAAGCCCCTTGTACAGAAATGCTGGTGAAAAGATCTGACAGGGATGGTCCCTGTGTGGGATTTTTTTTTTTTTAACTCAGCAGCAGCACCGCTCACTAAGCTAGGTTTGTTACCATGGCAACAGGAAAAACCACATGACATCCACACTGCACAGGGAGAGATGTAGGGGAACGTAAAAAGGTCCGTGCAGCGGGGAGACTTTGGGTGTCAGATGGCACCCGGTTCCGCTTGCACATGTTTTGTGCAACTTGGGGACTGGTTTTCAGAGTGCAAAACACACGCATGTAGGGGCAGTATAAACCAGAGCTTCCTTCTCCAGGATGCACACAAACAGTGACTGGTAAAGGACTGAGATCCTGCTTGTGTGGTTTTTGAAGGGGAAAAACTGAGCTATATGCTCACAGGAAGGGCATGCTTCACACCGAATGCTGTGCATGTGTACGGGATACTCAGGGATCAATGTTCACGTTGTCCAGAATTGTGTTGTGATGCAGCCCTAAGGAGTGGTAGATTCTGAATGGTTCTTCATATTCTGGACTGTTACTAGCATGCCAGGGAAAGAAACTCTATTTTACATCTTCATTTTGCTTTCTCTCCTCAGCTCATTAGTATTACATGTCAGGGATAAATAGGTCCTTGCTGGCTGCCCTGTAGTAGACAACAGGG
Source organism: Shinisaurus crocodilurus (assembly GCA_021292165.1). Lineage (NCBI taxonomy): Eukaryota > Metazoa > Chordata > Lepidosauria > Squamata > Shinisauridae > Shinisaurus > Shinisaurus crocodilurus. The sequence continues at coordinate 23,628 of JAHFWL010001426.1, forward strand.
CCGGCATCAAGAGTAGGCATGGTCGGGCACCCCAGCAGGGACTCAGTGACAAAAGTCCCCTGGACTTGCTCCTCCTCTTCACCATTTTAACCTGCTTCTTCACATGCCTCTTGCTCTGGCCCAGACAATGGCAGTGGTGAGGAACAGGAACAGTAGATGCCACTGCCTACTTGCTCACTGACTCTCTGCCTGTCAGACAAGCAAGCGGTAGACGGTAGCGAGGAGGAGGAGGAGGAACTGCAGCTGGTGACAGTGGTAGTGAGAGGAGGGAGGGGCCCATTGAGGATGTGTTGCCTAGCAGATCTCAAAAACCAGGAGCCGGCACTGGTAGACAACCTCACACCTGCAGCCAAATTGTGTGCATCCACATGGTCCTTTGAACTTCCCAAAGGCCTTTATTCATTTGGCCCCATCTTAAGTTTTTGGCTCAGCTCTGACATTACCTGCAGGCATTATCAATTAAGAGTCACATTTCTGAGGAATACAAAGAGGGCCTAGTAGTTCAATGGGGCTTCTAGGAAAGGAGGGGATGGGCTCTGTTTGGCTACAGAAGAATGCTAGACAGGTCCAGAGTTCTGGGTTGCCCATTTCTCAGGCAAGGCAGACCAAACTTCAGCATTCACTCCAAGTTGCTTTAAAAAGTAGAAGCATGAATTAAGAATAATGAAACGGGGGGAGGCAAGACGATGCACCTTCCTTCCTTCCATCTTGGTTGCTTTCCCCCAGTTACAGTGGTCCGTATCATGTCATCCAGTGTGCTGATCATGGGTCATCTGTATCATGTCTGTTTTGGCCCCGGATCAGGAAGAATGGCTCAGCCCTGCCCTGCCTTAAAATGCAGATTCACCCGAGGCCAGGTGAACCTCTGCTTTCCAACCTTCCAACAGATGTGTTGGACTACAACTCCCAGCATGCACACACCCCACCAGCATGGCCAATGGTTAGGAATGCTGGGAGTCATAGCCCAACATATCTGGAGGGTACCAGATTGGGAATGGCTGACTTAGAGTCCACTTTCTGATTCTTTTGCTTACTTGAACATGACTCTGCCTGAATCCTGCCTGGTCTGTTCCCCCTGATTCCAGACTCCCTCACACAGCTGCTGCAAAGCAGCAGGGATGTTGAAGAGTCCTTGGTCTCGAGTCACGAGTCGAGTCACGAGTCTTTGGACCCGAGTCTCGAGTCCGAGTCCTTGGTCCAAAATGGTGACTCACGAGTCACGAGTCCCTCCCAAAGCTGACTCCATGAGTCCCCATTAAAATCAATGGGGGGGTTTCCCAACAAAATAAGGCTATTTCAGATGTGTGGCTTAAATAAATTCTAGGCACAAGTGTGCCTTTTTATTTCAAAACTCTGCAACTGATTTTGGCCAGAACAGACCAGGCAGACAAACCCAAAATAACCAGAGAGGCAGAGGAGGCAGGGAACCCCAAAACAGGCAGGCAGAGGCCTTTGTCTTGGACAATTCAAACTGAGGAACTGGTTAAGAAGAGACCAGGCAGGCAGAGGAGGCTGGGAACCCCAAACAGGCAGGCAGAGGCAACCAAACCCAAAATGTCTGAAAGGTTGCATTTTAGGGAAATGATTTTAAAAAATAGACTTGCTGTACTTCCTAAAACCTATCCATGTTGCATTTGAGGAACACGATTTTGGAACACGAGTCCTTGGTCTCGAGTCCCGAGTCGAGTCTCGAGTCCCATTAAAAATATTGGGACTCGAGTCTGACTCGAGACAGAGGGGGGACTCAGTCTGACTCACGAGTCGGGTCCTGGAGTCTGAGTCCCCATCCCTGCAAAGCAGGTTGCTAGGCTCTCTGTATAGCATGACAAAGGAACCTGGGATCACACAGTACTGTAACACAGTCTAAACTCAGGTATCACTTCAGTAGTCACTAAAATGCAGTAACCATTGGAGAGAAGAAAGCAACCCTTTGAAGAGCATCCAGCAGTCCTATGTGCTGCTTTCAGAGAAGCAATTATGAAAAAGTAACTACGGTACCTCTCTTTTGCATTACTGAAGTCAGAAGGATAATCAGCTGAAAATTAGTCAGGACACCAACACTAACATTCCTATTCTTGGAAAACATGTCAGAGATTTTTTTTACACTTCAGGGCAATTCTTATCAGAGCAAACTGAAAATGAGTGAAATGTACCATGTTCTCGAGGTTTTAAAAAGGAACCAACAGTTTGATAGAGCAGAACATCTGCAATAAGCTGCATGAACCATTCTTACGGGATGTCATAAGAGAATTCTTATCACATATGAAAAGAGTTCTGTGTTCTTCTCAAGAGTTGCAGACGCTCCAAGACTCTGCCATGATCAGAAAAACGGATGGTAGTTCAAAATATGCAAGGGTGTTCATTAATCTGAAAAGCAAGGGAAGAATAGGAGATTCACTGGTTGTGTCTGAAGCTCAGGAGTGGCTAGGCCAAATGTCCATCTTTGGGGAATCTTAACATGATATCCAATAAGACATGATGAATGGAACATTATTCTAGCAGAATAGTTGCAGCTGTGAAGGCAAATTATTTTCTTTTATTTATTTGTGATATTTGTATACCACTTAAATATAATAAAATCCCTAAACGGTTAAGGTAAGAGGCATTCCTCTGTGCGGTGCAGGCTACAATCCTATGTATGCTTCCATGAGAGGCTTCCCATGGAGGTTAGTGGGACTTACTTCTCAGTATGCCTGCACAGGATTTCCATGTTAGCCATTTGCTCTCAGTGGTGCCCAAGAGGTTCAGGTCAATTTTAACCACACCAGGAAAAATCTTTGGAGGGTGGTGGTGATGTCCTCCCTGGTGTCAAGTTGATCAAAAACACACCTAGACATTTTCTCCCCCTAGACGTTTTAAACAGCCTGAAGCCTCCCTTCATATGCCACCGTAACCAAGGCAACCACAACACTTTAAGGCTCTATACACAGTAACAAAGCTAGGCCTCTGGCCTACTCAGATACATTATAGCCTCACAGAGGTTACACAAAGTATATAAACACTGCAAAACATAAACAAACAGGTGAAAATACAGTGTTTCTTGGCACTGTTTAGCCACAGTGGAGTGGTTGCCTATGTAGGCTGGTTCTGCACATGAGGTGGTAGAATGTGTGATCCACCAAACTGGGGTGGGTGGGTGATACTATTTTTTATTGTTCCCTCATGTAAAAGGGTAACGCTCCCAGCAAGTATAACATGGGCACATCGGGAGGTTCTAGCCCAGCCTGCTCCGCTACGCAATTTATCTACTTGTTTGTTTGTATTGTTTTGTTTGTTTGTTTTAATGTAGGGGATAATTCATGATTGTGATTCCACACCTGCAGCCTGAAGAGGTTCAGTTCATTCAACCACATCAGGACTCTCCCGCTTCATTCCCGCTCATGCTGCAGTATGTGTTGACTAGGCCTGGCTTGAAGGATCTACCTGACTTTTTCTAGGATCATGAACCCACCAATCAGAGCAAGGTACAAAATGATGGCTCAGGGGGGGGGGGGCAGAGCCAACTGCACCACATCAGCTATATATTGGGATGACCTGTATAAATACATGTACGAATCTACATCTGGGTTACTAGGCATCAGGGACCATAACTGCCTAAATTGGGGGGGATGGGGGAGAGATTTCTTGTTGTTGATGTTTAGGAGAGACAAAAGTCCTTGCTGACCAAATACAAATCTTCCAGTTTTGGGGTGGGTGCCCAGCTGAAGGGGGTGAAGTGCTGAGCTGAAGGCATTTTGTTTTGTTTTTAAAGTATGCTGTCTGCAGAGAGTTAGGTTGGGGGGGGGAAGCAATAAGTGTGTTCAAGCTTTCTTTCAACATTGTACAGGAAGCTGCAGAACCTCGAGCCTGTGAGCCAAAACTGGCCTTTCTGAGGTCCCAATCTGGCCCTATGAGGTTCCCGAAAGGCCAAGCCTCTTTCCCTCGACCACTGAACGTTTGGTGGTTTCCCAGCTTTCGTAGTCCCCACCCCACCTTTCTAAATGGTTCAACTGCCTCTCCAAAGGCTTAGTTACTGGTGGTAAGAGTTTCAGCTAAATTTTTTTGGTATTTTGGCCCTGTTCCTCTTTGCCTTCAGCCCTGCTGACCAGTGGGATGTGGGGGCCACTGGAGCTAAAGGAGGTTCAACACCGCTGCTCTACAGGTTGTCTGGGTACTAACTACAAAAATGAATGTCAATCAATTAGCTTTAATGTTTTTTGTTTGTTTGTTCCCATTTCCAGTTTGATGTCGTTCATTCTAGATAAAAATCAGCAGAACATAGCTTCACTTTGAGGCAGAATTACCAAGCAGTATAGACACTACAAATTATTGCTGTGCAGAAATGGCTTCTCAAAATTCTCCATCCTATTTGAGTGCAGAAAAATGGGGGGGGGGGAGAACAATTTCACCAAATTTCTCCAGGGGGAGGAGAATTTCTCCAACACTTTCTCACAGGTAGGGCTCACTATTGGCATGGTTTGTCACACAGCTTCTTTCTTTTTTTCCTAAGGGTTTTAAGTTGTTGTTTGTTTTTGCACTGCTATTGCATGTGGCAACAGTAGCAACTGTGTTGGCAGCCTAGCCTTCATTTTGCTTCCTCCACAATGCAGGTGTGTGAGGGGGGCAATGTTGTGCCCAGCTCCAGGGAAGAGGTGGAGCTAGTACTGTTCCAAAATCTGTCCCCCAATGTCCTGGTTTTATTCTCCCATGAAAGAGGCTTCCATTGTTCTGCTTCATTCTCAGGGTGTTTAAAATTTATTTTGGTGGTGTTTTTGAGCTTACCTAATCACTGCAAGGTGGTGGAGGGTGCTGTTTGTTTTTCTTCTTTCTGTTACACATTTCTGCATTGCTCTGCAGGAGGAATTACCTCTGGTGTCTTCCCCTGGGCTTTAATTGAAGTGTGGGATGCATTGGAGGCTACAGGCTGCCAGAGAGATGGTTGTACCATGAAAGACAGGGCACTCATGCACTTTCCTTGGCCACCTCCTAAGTAAGGTAAGCAGAAGAAACTTGAACCCAACCCATGAGAATTTCTCTGAAATTTTCTTTTCCTTTGAATTTCTTTTCGAAAGCCATTTCTTTTCTATCAAATTGAATAAGAATAGTAAAAGAAAAATGGGGAAGAAATTTTCAACACAACACTACTACAAATACTATAAACACGATGGGCACTATAAATAATATTTTAAAAGAAAGCTATATTGTTGACGGTGGCATTGAAGGTGCTCCTCATCCAGGGTGCTATTTATCCTATGGCTGGCCCAGCATCCAGTGATCTACCAGGAGAGCTAGATTTGCTTTCTGCCCACCCCTGTATTAAGCCATAAATTTATCTTCTTGACAGCAACATGTACACCCTGACTATGATACTATCTCATCATAGTACAGAATTAAAGCTTTGCCCTCTGTTGCATCTGAGTTTTTTTGACATTCACCTTGCCCTAACTTTATGCCTTAATTCTTAACAAAGCTTCTCTCCATTTTTTCCCCTGTTGAACAGATACTCACTCTTAATTTAAAAAAAAATCTTTGCCATAGTAACCCAGAAACTGCAGCAACAACACACAGTATGATGGCCTGTATAAACTGTGCAAATGTAGCACATGGGCAAATATGTGTTCATTTTTTTAATGATTTGCTCTGCTTCTGCTCATCTTGGGGAGGGGTGAACAGATTTCAGGGTGCTGACACCTTCACTTCTGGACCATCAGAAATCCACACAGATGTTAAAGGACCCAGTCCAGGCAGTGACAAACCAATATAGAAATGTGTTGTGTTCCTCCTGTTAAAAAATGCACACACATCCTTAATTCTTTTTATTCAGCACTGTAGTGACTTCATCTGATTTGGTAAACTACATTCTCATAAATATTTTGGTGTGTGTGTGTGCATTAATGGAATCATAAAGTTTCACAGTCTGAGTCAGACTAATTGGTCTCCTTTATATTTTAGTCACCCTTTCCTGACCTTTTTCAGTAGTCTTACCTGTCAGAATTGGACTGGCAGAAAGTACTTTGGAGCAGCCTCCCCCAACTTGGCACCCTCCAGATGTGTTGGACTACAACTCCCATCAGCCACAGCCAGCAGAGGGCACATCTGGAGGGCGCCAGGTTGGGGAAGGATTCTTTGGAATGATGGTTCCTTTCAGTAACATGGATTCTTGTCTGAAGTTATGTGCAGAATGTATGAGTCAAGAGCTTTTAAAAAAAAAAAGATTTAGAAGAAGAGAGAGATGGTGATGGTTTTCTTACATTGATTCTTCCTAAGTCAGCCTTCCCAACGTGGTGCCCTCCATATGTGTTGGGCTACACTTCCCATCATCCCCAACCATGTTTCATCTCCCATGAGCCTGCGTGCAGAAAAACTGGACCCTGCAAAACATGTAATCTCTGACCACACACATGTGCCAAGGCATGTACAGTTTGTACACACAAGGCATGTTGCAGATGTCCATGTATGCACACATACATTAGGGCTTGCTGCCACAACCCTACAATGTTGTTGCTCAGCTCTGGTTTAGTTAAAATATATTTTTATTCCAGGAACCACTTTATACTTTATATTTGCAGATGATGATGATGATGATGATGATATGCTTGCTACAAAAGTTTGGACTTCCTCTTTGAATACATCAGTACTACTTTTGGGAGGACCTCAGTTTATAGACTGCAGTTCAGTTCCACATTTCCTTAGTCATCCTAATATTATGACAATATTATTATAGCCAGTGAATTGAAGGAACATAGATTTGTAGGAATGAGATCCCCATTAAAAGACACAAAGTTTCTTGAGCACAGCTGCAGAACCTTCCACAACACATAGTGTCGGGTTAAGTGTGCTTTGTTCTTGATTTTTGGTGTGGGAGGGGTTGTTTTGTTTTTTACTGACTGTTCACAAGATGCCAACTTGTTTTGCATTTATCTGCGTGGATTGTGGGAACATGCTCATGGATCCTTTACAAATAATACTGTTGAGCGCATGATATGATGGGAGTTGTCATCCAACAACATCTGGGGACCCGAAGTTGGGAAAGGCTGTGCCTGCCCAGCAGGTCTGGCCTTAGCACAATCCCCTAGGATGTTTTCTTGCATGAGCTCCATTGAAATGATCGGGAGCTGCGCAAAGTGTGCAGTATATACAGACATAGGCTTAGATATGCAAACCTATCAGGAGGGTTGTAGCTCAGTGGTAGAGCACATGGGTCTGATTGCCGGCATCTCCAGGTAGGGGGACTGGAAAAGCTCCTACCTGAAACTCTGGAGAGCCACTGCCAGTCAGTGTTGACAATACTGGGCTAGATGGACCAACAGTCTGACTCAGTATAAGGCAGCTTCTTTTGTTCCTATCACTCCTGATCTCAAGTGTACCAGTGTACAGGATGAAAGCCTGCAACAGCAGCAGCAAGTTGCATAGGAACTGGGATAGATGAATGAGCAGCAAGCACTGTGTCCCAGCCTACATGCACCTGCATTCTGAATTCATCTTCATATTATGCAGTGCATTAAAGGTAAGCCTGCCCAAGGAACTGCATCCTAAGAGAAGCCTGAAGGTGCTTCTTTTCCTAATGTTCTTGTGTGGTTCAAAGCTGCCACCACCGCCACCACCGCTGCTGTTTCTCCTTCTCCTTTTAAAGGGGGGGGGGATGTGAAGTTTCAGCTTCTGGAATTTGCACTCATTCTTCAGCCTCTGGGGTGGGGGTGGGGAAATCCATCTCTGAACTTCATAGCAACATGCAGTAGGCTTGAACTATTGTCCCTATTATTGACCAGGTAAGGCCAATTCCTTCACTTAACTCGCTGGCATTTATCTGTTGACTGGCAGTTTGTCACTAACAAGATCATTTCTGCAATCCTCATCAAATCAATTCCTAAATAAATAACTTCACAAAACCACGGAATGCTGCAGTCATCAACTGTCTGTTTTCTATCGATTTTTTCAATGAAAACTAGGAAGGTACCAACCACCCGTGAGAGTGCTTCACCTTCCAGCCTTACTCCCTTTGAACCAATGACTCTCTCTGGTGCACATTAGGAAAGGAGAAAATGGTGAGGGCTGGTTCCCCAGCTTCCAATGCATTGTTTTCCTAATTGGTCAGCCAGATTCTCATTCGTGAATCAAAGGAACCTAGAAGTAAGTCACCAGACTCTCACTACTAATAACTAATGCAGCCATTTATCACAGCGGAGCAGGGCCGGCATCAAGGACAGGCATGGTTGAGTACCTGCTGAGGGCTCACACATCAGCAGGGCCCCACTGACATGAGCCCCCTGGAATCGCCCCTGCTCCTCACCATTGCAATCTGCTTGTTCACCTGACTCTTGTTCTGGCCCAGACAATGGGGGTGGTGAGAAGGAGGAGGAGCAGCAGATGCCACTGCCTACTTGCTCACTGGATCTCTGCCTGTTGAGCAAGCAAGTGGTAGCAATGATGAGAAAGAGGAGGAGGAGGAGGAGCAACAGCAGCTGGTGACAATGGTGGTGAGAAGGTAGGATCACTGAGGGAGGGGCCCCATTGAGAGTGTCTTGGCCAAGGGCCCTCACAAACCTGGAGCTGGCACGGCAGCTGAGGTTGAGGGTCAACCTTCGTGTTCTAAAAAATCTTGTGATAGAGTCCACCCATGACTGCACCACTTCAGAATTCAGGAGTGAGGTGGGGGACAGTGCCATGGAAACTATTAAAGGCAAGAAGGGCTTCTGTAGGACAGGGCTGGGCAACTTGTGGCCCTCCAGATGGTTTGGCTTACAACTCCCATCATCCCTCACCATTGGCTATGCTGGCTAGGGCTGAGTTCTGGGCCAAAACTTCAGGTTGTCCACCCGTGCTGTAAGAAATAGAAGTCTTTTGCCCAAATGAGAACAAAAAGGAACACAAACTTTGGCAAAAGAAATGCAAGCAGACAATACGGGCTGAAGAAGAAGAAGAAGAAAGAATTTGAAGAGCATATCATTAAAAGCATTAAGACCAACTATTAAAATAAATATTTAAATATACCAGAAGCTGGAAACTGGCTAGGGAGGCAGTTGAATGACAAGGGAGTTAAAGGTGTGCTAAAGGAGGATAAGGAAATTGCAGGGAAGCTGAATTAATTCTTTGCATCTGTCTCCTCTGTAGGGCAGATACCCGTGCCTGAACTGATATTTTCAGGAAAGGAGTCTAAAGAGCTAAGGCAAATAGTGTTGACAAGAGGTGAAGTTCCGGGGCTTATTGACAAGCACTGCCAATATCTGCCTATATACAAATCTATGGCGCAACCACACTTGGCATACTGTGTACATTCTGGTTGCTGCATCTCAAAAAGAATATTGTAGAGCTTGAAAAGGTACAGACAAGGGCAACCAAAATGATCAGCAACTCCTCTACAAGGAAACATTGCAATATTTGGGGCTTTTTAGTTTAGAAAAAAAAGTGAGGAAGGAAGGGCATGATAGAGATTTATAAAATGATGCATGGTGTGGAGAAAGTAGTAGATAGAGAGACTTTTTTCTTCCTTTCTTATAATACTAGAAACTGGGATCCTCCAGTGAAAACAAATGGTGGGAGATTCAGGACAGGCAAAAGAAAGTACTCCGTACAGTGCATACTTAGGGAGCAATCCTATGTCCCTGCCTAGACAGCACCCGAGGGGTCATAGGATAGTTCACATTCCCACAAATACGGTCAGAAACAGCACTCCAACCTCAGAGGTGGGAATTGGGGCTCTGCTCCCCTGCCCCCTTGCAGCTGGTGAAGAAAGAACTGGGCCAGCTACTCTCCAAGGTTGGAACAGTGACCTCGGAGAGGGATAAAAGCAGGTCCACCCCTGCTGTAGGAAATGGAAGTCTTGCCCAAATGAGAATAAAAAAGAACACAAACTGGCAAAAGAAATGCAAGCAGCATTGTTCTCCTTTGGGCAAGACTTCCATTTCCTACAGCAGGGGTGGACAACTATACAAACTATACTGATGCCTCTCCAGCCTCCTTCCCTCCCCCTCTGATGTGCCCCAGCTAGATGGGCAAAAAAGCCCATCTGGCAAAAAATGCAGGATGGGAGGATGGGGAGGTGGAGACCACCTCTGCCACTCCTCCCGCTCTGCATTGGATGACCATAAGCCTCCAAGTTTGGGGACTTATGGCCATCGCCATAGGATTGCACCCTTAAAGTATGGAAGTAGCTACCACAAGAAGCGGGATAGCCACCAACTTGGATGGCTTTAAGAAGGGATTAGACAAATTCATGGTAGATAAAGCTATTAATGGTTACTACTTACGATAGCTACGGTATATACTACCTCCTGGATCAGAGATGCCTTTGGTCTGATCCGACAGTGTTCTTCTTATGTTCTTATGTTGCAGGATTGAATATCTCCCCACAATGTCAACACTCCCTTATCTCAACAAGAAGGGTTTGAGCCTAGTCTAGCCTTGTCCCTGAGATGTGAGTTGTTTACATGCAGGACACTTGTTTTCGATGGAGGCACATTCAGTCATGGCTTTCCCAATCGCCACCTGGGTGACACAGTCCCAGAGAAAATATACTACTGTATGTGTTGCTGTTTTCTGGAATGTGTCGATCAGCATCATGCCATCATCTCACCAGCAAGTCAAAAGTTCAGACAACATCAGGTCAGCCAGCCAGCCTTTCAGCCCCAAATTGATACCCTCCAGATGTTTTGGACTTCAACTCTCATCAGTCCCAACTAGCATGGCCAATGATCAGGAATGCTAGGAGTTGTAGTCTGAAACAGCCAGAGGGATACCAGGTTGGGGAAGGCTGAGCTAAGCTAATGACCAGACTTTTTCAGTATAAAGGCTGAGGATCATACTTTTGAGGTGCCTGGAACATGCTGCCATCCATTCGTGTCCATTGTCTACCATCAATACCCACAGCCTAAGGGAAAGCCATTTCTTCACTTCGCACAGCATAAAGAGTATGACTCACAATCATGTGTGTGGGTGTGGGTGCGGGTGTGGGTGCGGGGAGAGAGAGGAAGAGAATTATTCTAGAAATGTAGCTGCATTAGTTTGTTGGGGGTAGTCATGAAGCACCTAAAAGGCTAACATGTTTTTTTGTGTGGTCTAAGGTTTTATGAGCTAGCGTGTACTTCAGATTCATGAAGTAATATGGAAGGGAAAGAGGGAGAATCATGCAGGCAAGAGCTCAAGTAACTGAATGAGTCATTCCCCATGCAAAGTTTGGCTTACTGTTGCTAGTCATCAATTCACCTGAGCATTTTCTACTTGTTAGCATCAACAGCAGTCGCCTTACTTGGCATGCTGACTTCACCCTGGGTTGAGTCCAGACTTACTCATACTTGAGTTATGATCAACTTAAGTCCCATTGATTTCAACGGATCTACTGTAAGTATGACTACGTTGGGACCCAACCCCATGTGTTCAGACCATGGGGCAACCTATGCACCAGCATATCCTGGTGCAACCCACTGTTCAAAGGTTTTTTTCCAAGACATAACAGCATTGTTACCAGGGGAGGCGTGTGACTCCTATTTCGGTGGGGCTCCTTTTCCATTGCAAGTTTTGCAGGTTTTATTTGGAGCTTCATAGGAGCTCTCCATGGTGCTGAACTCCATCCCCAAAAATAGGTTCACCACCCTGGAGCACCATGCATAACTCCTATGAAGCTCCAAATAAAACCTGCAAAACCTGCAATGGAAAAGGAGCCCCACCGAAATAGGAGTCACACGCCTCCCCTGCTTGTTACACAAACCAGAATGTTGGATCATTTACACAATCAGTTCAAAATGCCAAAATCACTGGAGAAAGTCAATTCCATTTTTTCTTCAGTGCATTAAATACACACACAGAGAGCAGTCACTTCATAATGCCCGATGCAAGCACTCATAAATATCCTAGGAATATGCTGATAGCACTTTAGAAACAAAACAAAACTTGGTTCGAATTGGTCTTCCATCTCATTAATTCTTCATCAAAGTTGTGACAGTGATGCTGCTGGCTCCATGTGCCACTGTAGTTTCCAGTGGAGAAGCGCAGAATCTCCCCAGCAACTGAATTTCCATCAGAGGTGGCTCTTGCACGTGGTTTGAATGTAAATGCTTTTTGCATGCATTAGACTGCTTGATCACACACACACACACCAGCTTTACTGAGCAGACCGAGTGAGGAGCGAGCGTGTCATTAGCTCCTGCCTCTTCTCAAGGCCTTCCCTTCCTAGGAATTCATTTGCAGCTCTTGCAGCAAAGAGGAGCCTGGGTGACAGCATGATGCGCACCGCCCCACCATGTGGAATGGCTGTTTATGGTTGCATATTTCATGCCAGAGGGTGCCACGTTATTCCCTTTCCCTCTCTCCCTCCCAATGCAATTATATATGCGCCGCACATTAAGTGCGTGTTTGCTTATATCTCTGCTAGGAGGGGGAGCATCTTGACTGACAGTCTGAGGAAATGCTGGGTTGCTTTTTCCACCTCCTCCTCCTTTTTCTTCTTCCTCTGAGAGCTGCTGTTATCCACTTGAGGGAGGGATTCATCAGGGCTTTTGAACCTATCTTGAGTTATATGTACAGGGCACCATTGTTCATGGCATTTATTAATTAATATTTATGTTGTGCAAGCCCCGGGAGGGCCGGGTCAGGTTGAGAATGACATTGCTGTTTGGTGCATCACAGTGAAAGCAAAGGATTCACGAAGCCTGCCAGGGGCAGCTGCTGTACCTGGCAAAAGAAAGAACATTTCCCCCTTATTGTGTTATAAATCCTGGTTTTCAGGGATTTATGTCTGGCTGTGTAGCATTTGCTTCATGCTGAAATTTACTTACACAGACCTGGCTGGGAGCTATTTTGAGTGAGTCCTCTGTTGTTGCTTTCCCTCCAGAGGAGCCATTTCTTCCAGCAGAATGTTCCTTCAGAGCAGAGGTCATGTTAAACTCACCTCCTGCTTTGGCCGCTCTCCATTTTCACTCCAATGTCTGGTGAAGCTTTCCCAAAATATGACTGATATTGAAGAGGGGGCTCCTACCAACTAGGAACAGGGCCTAGAAGGAAGAACAGATTTGCAGTGGCTCAAGGCCGAAAGGAGGAGCTGGCGTGGGGACAGCTTGTACATCTCATCAGTGTTGCTGCAATTCAGACTTTTGATTGATTGATTTATTATTATTCCATTTATATCCCACCTTTTTTCCTCTTGTGAGGAACTCAAGGCAGCTTACATGGTCCTCTTCCTCCTCATTTTATCCTTACAACAACCCTGTGAGGTAGCTTAGGCTGAAAGTCAGTGAGTGGCCCAAAGTCACCCAGTGAGCTTCATGGCCGAGTGGGGACTAGAACCGGGACTTCCTGAGTCCCAGTCCAACATTCTAACTACCACACTGGCTCCCACCACCTTGTCCCAGAAAATCCTGCTTTGGTGGCCGCTCCTCTGGGCCAGCAGTTTGAATCAGTTAGCCCACTGGCATATCTGTGAACTTCACGGCTTCTTCTTTGGAGGTGTCCGTGCCTGCCAGCCTGCCTGGAGCATGGGGTGGGGGTGGGGGGAGACCAAGGAAGATTTATAAGTGCATGTGGTGCACGGACACAACTTAAAACCAGGAAGTGGGAGGAGAGGAGATGGCAACAGCAGAGGGGTGTGTGTGCATGCTGTAGTACATGCTGAGGCCCGTGGCAGCAGCCTAGCCCAGCCCCAGCTACCTGCCAAGTTAAATTCTGAGCAGCCCAGGCCAAGGCAGCCAATGGGGCTGCACACCATAAGAACGTAAGAAGAGCCCTGCTGGATCAGACCAAGGCTCCATCTAGTCCAGCATTCTGTTCACACAGTGGCCAACCAGCTGCCCACAGGATCCCACAAGCAGGGCATGAGTGCAACATCACCCTCCCGCCCAAGTTCCCCAGCAATGGGTGTACCTAGGCATACGGCTCCTGATACTGGAGGTAGCATATAGCCAATCAAGACTAGTAGCCATTGATAGCCTTCCCCTCCATGAATTTCTCCAGTCCCCTTTTAAAGCCATCCAAAGTGGTGGACATCACTACATCTTGTGGAAGTGAATCCCATAGTTTGACTATGCGCTGTGCGAAGAAGTACTTCCTTTTATCTGTCCGGAATCTCCCACCAATCAGCTTCATGGGATGACCCCTGTCCAGTTTTTCCACACCATGCACAATTTTGTACACCTTCATCATGTCTTCCCTTCCTCACCCCTTTTCTAAGCTAAACAGTCCCAGATGTTGTAGCCTTTTCTCATCGGGGAGGTGTCCCAGCCCCTTGATAATGTCAGTTGCCCTTTTCTGCAGCGTGGGGCTGGGGCGGCAGGGGCAATAGGAACCTAGCACCAGCCCAGGCCACTCTGCCACAAAAGGCACTGCAAAGCAGAGGCAGCCAGGCTAGTTGGGGATGGAGTCCAAAGACACATTGTGTGAGAATGAGAAAGAGAGAGAGAGAGAGAGAGAGAGAGAGAGATTGGGATGGCAGGTGGATATGCACGTGAATATGAAAAACAGTGAGAGAGGGTGGAGCAGCTTTCTCCTCCAGGTTGATGGAAGTTGTGGCCACCCACAACTGGAGGTTGCCACGTTGGGGAAGGCTGTGGTAGAGCATTTGGTGAGCTGTTGTGAATGTAAACGGGGTGGATGGTTTCACCCACGTGGCACCTTCTGCCATCGAGGAAGACACGGCATGGGCGAAGCAGCCCTTGCTGAAGTGTGGGCTGGAGCTCCAGCTGGCGCTTTGGCCAAGAAATTATGATGTCAGGGGGCATGGCCACACCCTTCCCATAAGGTTCAACCCACCACCACCACAAAACAGTTCCCCATATCTGCTTCAAAGCTGGGGCCCATCTAGGGCTCATTGCAATAATCCAATCTAGATCTAACTTAGACATGTGTTACCACACAGCCAGTTCTGACTTCCTCAAGGATGGGCAACGCTGGCATACCGGGACAAGTTGGGCAAAGGCACTCCTGGCCACCACCAGCACCTGAGCATCCAGGTGCAAATCTGAATCCAGGAGCAACCCCAGACAGCAAACCTGATTCTTCAAGGGGCGCACTACCCCCTCCAAAACAGGCTCAATCCCTATCCTAGAGTTCTTCTCCTTCCTAAACAGGAGCACAGCTGTCTTGTCTGGATTAAGCTTCAATTTCTTAGTCTTCCTCCAGCCCATTATCACCTCCAGGCACCAATTCAAACATCCACAGCTTCCTTGGTCTTTAGGGGAAATGAGAAAAAGAGCTGCGAATCATCAGCGTCTTGATGACAGCTCACTCTCCAGATCCCCTGACAATCTCTCCCAGCAGTTCCAGATAGATACTAAACAACATGGTGGACAGAATTGACCTCTGAAGGGGATTTCTTTTGTCTTTAGTAGAAACGCTATATGAATACTGCTTGGTGTCATGCCCCTGGACCTTCCAGTGAGCAGCAGAGCATGCTGGCTTGGAACTCTGGGAGCTGCAGTCCAACACATCGGAAGGATGCCAGGGTGAGGAAGGGTGGGCAGCCCTGGTGATCATGGTTCTTTAGATCCAAGCCAACATGCCTAATCAAGTAGACAGTACGATGAAGTATTGCATTATTATTGTTCTGCTTGATACATTTAAGAAGATAATTTACTCTAACCAGATTTCAATGAAGGGCACAATCCTGCCAATGTTGCTGATCATCATGTCTACCCTCACCCCACTTTCACCACTAGCATTTCTGCATTGCATTGTGTGCAAAACCCTTTTGGCCAGAGACAACGAAAGAAAGTCTCTGTGTGTACACCTTGAAAAGTGAGTGAGGACTCTCTGAAATCACTTCCAGCTCTTGTAACAATTCTCTCCACCCATAAATACGTTTAAGTACCATCAGTGCAGTGGGGAGTGATTTTAGCCTATACTGAATTCTCCCATTGAAATCTAAATGGGACCTAAAAGTGCTTAACCTTGACTGCAATGGGGCCCTTGGAGAGAGGGGCTTTTAGCCTGATCTGCCTAGTAGTGGAAAGGTTAAGAAAAAAGTAAGTATAGATGAGGTCACACATGTACTTATCATTGGAGGCTTGGAATATTGGAAGCATCCATTCTAAATCAAATATTACAGAGAGAATTTTCATATCATCCCAGACACAATGCGCCTTAATAGCGGCAGCTCACAATTTTGGCTACGAATCACAGAGTGATAAGTCATCAGGGGAAGAGACACTGAGTGATGTGCGTGCAAGTATGAATCAGTTCCCAGACTCTACCTCTAGGGGTAGCCAGTGTAAACAGCGAGGGAACAAACCTGCAGACAGTATATACAATGACTCATGGGGATGGGGGTACTCGAGTAAAAACATTTGGGGCCTACAAAATACAATGGCACGCACACACACACACACACACACACACAAAAATGCTTTCAGTGACCAGTAGTGATAGGGGACTTCATCCAAAAGAAATAATCAAAGACTGTGTATTAAACATGCAAAAACAAAAGACTACGTATTGCAGAGGTGCTATCTGGGTATGTGACATATCAATATGTCTCTGATTCTGACAAAGACATATCTCAGATATCTCATATCTGAGAGCAAGTGTGGTGTAGTGGTTAGAGTGTTGGACTGGGACTCGGAGGATCCGGGTTCTAGCCCCCACTCGGCCATGAAGCTCACTGGGTGACTTTGGGCCAGTCACTGACTCTCAGCCTAACCTACCTCACAGGGTTGTTGTGAGGATAAAATGGAGAGGAGGGAGAGGAGGATTATGTAAGCCGCCTTGGGTTCCTTGCATGAAAAAGGTGGGGTATAAATATAATAATAAATACTGTAAATACCATACCTTGTTCTTGGCTTCTGGCTCCACCATTGAATGTACTCCATGTGAGTACCCTTGAACTAATGCAGTGGTTCTCAACCTTTTTTGCCCCATACACCCTTTCACCATATGTCAGAATGTCATTCCCCCCCTTTCCAGGATTGTCTTACTTAATCTGTGCCATACAATAAGGTGTGATGTCCAGTAAGTAGATTATGTACAATCTGTAGAATTGTAATTTGTAGAAAGATCAGTATTCCAACAGTTTGAGTCTGTGGTCCCAATTCCCCACCCGTCACCCTAAAATTCCCCCCTGGGGGTAATTCCCCCCTGGTTGAGAACCCCTGAACTAATGCATCCAATGTGAAGAAAGAGGCATGTGGGTAACAAAATGTTGCATTGTAGAGTGCAATCCTGAAATCCTGTTCAGGGTTTCAGCTAGCCAGCCATGCCCTTTTCTAGGATACTCCATTCCACCCACCTACCACCCATCCTAGTTTTCCATTCCCCTGGCCCCCAGTCAGTCAGCATTCCATGCCAACTGAGCATGCTCAGTTTCTCATTGAGCTCTTTTGGGGTCTCCCCTGTTAGGATTTTTTCCCCTAAATATTTTTTGTACTTCAAATCTTGGAGGTTCCCTTATGTCTGCTGATACCTTCTGCTTGTGCATGGGTGGTGCCATTTTGCCTACATAAGGTTCCACGCTTGAAGAATGAGTTTGTTATCAGCATATATGATTACAATTCTTTTGATCACAGCAACTTCAGAACTGGCTATTGTGATGACAGGAATTACATATAACTGGGCGCTTGTTGATTTCTGTTTTACTCTGTTCCTCCATGTAGATATGGGCAAACTAAAGCCCAATACTCATTCACATGTAGAATGTGAAGCCCAGTACTACATTTACATGTAGAATGTTTAGTGGCACTTTGCACATGTGAACCACTCATTTCTCTCGGAGACTTTACATAGGAAACTGCCTAAGAGCTTTGCTACACAAGGCTATTAATCAGCTGTTAATCCACTGTATCTACTTTCGGTTTCATCATAGAATTGAGATCCAAGCACTACACGAAGTGCTTTTCCTTTCCTGCCTTTCTGTCACATAACCTCTAGGTGACACTGTGGTATAGCAAAATGGTGCATATACCCACGTGAAAAAAGCTTTTTCTTTCGTTTTTTAAAATACATACCACATTTTCCCTGCTCTAAAAAACTTGCCGAAAGTGCTCTTTAGACACAGAAGCAAAACTGGAGAGTTACAATGTCATCTAAAGAACCCGTAAACACTGTGAGTAGGGAATGTCAATTGAACAATAAATGCCTCATGTAGAAAAGCCCTTATACACAATCAAACTATTTGTCTATCTAAGAGTGTTGCCTGCTTTGACTGGCAGAGGCTCTACACTAGTGTCTGTCAAGCCTGGGGCCTATCTCTGTGTCAGGCCTATGGGTAAATCATGCAGAGGGAAAGTGCACATCTCCCCCTTCCACTGCAGCAAGATGCACAAGTTCCAAACGTGTGCACCTCATAACATGAAAGGCTGTCCACAGGTTATGGGTGGATGGGAATCCAACCAGATTTCAATACATTCCAGGTATCTTCCATGTTGCCAGTGATCATATAGAATGGAAAGACCCCTGCTCAGATTAGAATTGCCCTTGCAATCAACCTGAATTGCCCTCATTCATTGGAGAGTCAGACATGGTAACCAAAACTCCAAACAGGAGGTCTCAGAGCTATTCAGATGGCCATTACATCACTTTAAATGAATGTTTCCAAAGATGGGACTTTATATGCATTAAATGTGGCCACAGGAGGTGAAATGCAATTGCTTTCTGGTTTAAAAATACAGATGGATGATAGTTGCCTTTAAAGTTCATGCCTAATCATATGCATTTGGCAAAAGAAAGATTTCTTTTAATGCTGTGCAAATTGTTAAAGTGAAGCACTTGTCTCCCTCAAGCTATAATAATATAAGTCTTGTACAAGTCATCTACAATTGACTATTTTCCCCAGTCCCCCCCCTTTTTTTACCCTGCCAGTTCTTTTGCAGAATTACATTCTTGTGCTTTCTGAAATACCTTGTATAAATGGTTTCCCCCTCTCTAATTAAATTATGTAGCCTGCTAAGATATGACATTCTTTCCTGGGTTCTATTTTAAGGGTACTGCACTCGGAGGGGGGCGGGGACACAATGGATATAGATTTTTATTTTATTTTAAGCTGGCAAAGTAACAGTACAATGTGCTGGATCAGAGCAATCTTTTGTTAGAAGGAAAACAGAGAGGGGATCATTAAAGGCAGAACCTTTGGACACATTTGTTAAACAATGGAAATAGTTCCATTCTCATTACTAGGAATTGTATTGTCAGTAAGGGATCAATATTCCTTTTGCAGAAATGGTGTTCTTTTTGTCTTAGTAAGGCCAGTTCTCACTATTTGCATTCTCCCTCGCCTTTTGAAGGTGCCCAACAGGAAACAGGGATAGCGATCCTAATCCCTATCCTTAGCTGTGTAAGAGGGGAGTGAGGATCCTGAAGAATGTAAAGTTTCCCACTAGACTACAGCTCCTGTACCAGCCTTCCCCAACCTGGGCCCTTCAGATGTGTTGGACTAAAATTCGCTGTTAGCAGAATTGGCTAGTAGAGCAGATTGAATCAGGGGGTGAAGGGCTTAACAAACTTCACTGAGTCATCCCTGGCCAAGCAGCCGGAAGTAATAAAAGCAGCAGAGTAAATCAGACCAGACTTCCAACAGTATGAAACCACTACTACTAACAAAACATAGTGAACATACTAGTCTTTTTAATAAAGGAGAAACCTTGGCTAAAAAATAGAACTTAGTTGGCTCCACCTGGCTGCTAGGCAACATTCCCCACCTTGTGACCCTTGTTTGCACCCAAGGCTCCTGATGCACTCAGCGCTATTAATTAGCTCGGCACCCTGAGTGGCCCTTCCTATTGTATCTACTAACCACTTAAAAAAAAAAACTAGAGCAAAATAATCCTTAGAGTGCAGGTGGGGTGTGCGTCTGTGTGAGAGAGGAAGGGAGGGGGGGGAGAGAGAGATCCTCACCATTGCTATTCCAACACTCCCAGTATCCCTGGACAGCATAGCCAAGTTGGGGAAGGCTGTCCTATACTGTCCCAAGGGGCATTGCATTTTAATAATGATTAAATGTTAGCAAAACAAGATCTAAAGCAGGACGCGGAGAATACTGTTTTGTTTTTAGTTGATGCATGCATGTATTGCAATAGACACCATTTCTGAAGAAGCAATTCCTGTTTGCTTTTACCCCAGCTGGGATGCCTCTTTTAAAATATAACTTTCTATCTGCAGGGGTGGGTTCCCTGAGATAGGTGCAAGGCAAGTTGTTGGAGAAGGTCATGTACAAGGCAATCAGCCCAGGGTTTGCCTTGAGAAGGAAAGAATTGGCAAAGATAGGATAATCTTTTCCTTTCAAACTAGATTGGCCACTTGCGAATCACCAAGAGAGGAAGTGCATCACCCAAAAAGAGGGCACTAATTTGCATAACATTTGCATGTGCTAAGTTATATGTCTAAATGCAAATTTGGGGTCATTGTTATAACTTAAATAGGAATGAAATACATCTCACAATAGTGGGGAAGACTGTGACCAGGTGACCTGTGTGCCTGCCTTCAGTCTGCTGCCCAGAGGCCACTTCAAGGCCCCTCTTGCTCTCCCTTCTTATGGCTCTTTATCTTTATACTGGCCTTGTACTGGACAGCCCTTCAATTAGAGGACACCTTCAAAACAGAGGACCATCCTCTGGTAGCCCTTCAAATAGAGGACTGTCCTGTGTAAAAAAAAAAAAAAAGGACACATGGACACCGTATTCAGATACTTTTATGAATTTAAAGGAGTCCATGATCTGGAGCAGTGGAGGAGAGGGTGCGATTTCATGATATGATGGTCTAGTAATTCTTGCATTTCCTGGAGTTCTTGTCTTGAACTCTCTTCTGTTCCTGAAATCTCAGGTCTCTTCACCCCTCTGTTCCCACAGAATTTTGTTTCTGCCACTTCCAGCTGTTCCCATTTTGCAAAGAATGTTCAGCATCGGCATCATTTATTTGTACCCAGCTTTTCCTTCCAAAAAGAAGTAGTTAACAGCATCATACAGAAACAAATACAATATTGAAAAGAAAAAGAAAAGAGAAATTATCTGACAATAAAAAAAATGCTCCAATAAACCTATAAACAAACCTTCAATTCAAGACTTTAAAAAACATCAGTTCAGTTAAACACACACACACACTAAAACAACCACCAACAAGGGCATTAGTGGGTAACTTGTGGCCCTCCAGATCATGTTTTGGCCTGCGACTCAGAGAATCCTCAGGTCAGCTATGCCAGTGTTCTCAACCTTGGGTCCCCAGATGTTTTTGGCCTGCACTCCCAGCCTGCCCCAGCCAGCATAGCATAGCTGGCTGGGGCATGCTGGGAGTTGTAGGCCAAAAACATCTGGAGGGACCCAAGGTGGAGAACACTGAGCTATGCTTTCTAGGGCTGATGGGAGTTGTAGGCCAAAACATCTGGAAGGCCACAACTTGCCCACCCTGAACAAGGGGATAATAAAGCACAACCCATGTTTTAGACAGAAATATACCCCTCTCCAGCGGCCAATATACTAAACCAGCCTTCCTGACCTCACATTGTCTGGGAATGCTGGGAGTTGCAGTCCAACATACCTGGAGGGCACCAGGTTGGGGAAGGCTGTACTAAACCATTGGACGTATCATTAAAAGAGACAAATCCATTAAAAGAGACAAATTAAAAGAGCCAGCCTACCTCAGAATATCTTCATGTCATGTTCACATTAGACCAAAATTCTTTAATGTTAAAGCTACTAAAATGTAGTTTAATATATACCTTCTTTTTAACTGTAAAATGTTGTAGAGCATGCAATACATAATAGGCTCCTTGTCATACCTCAGCCATATATCAGCCTTCTCCAACCAGGGTTGTGAGAGCCAGAGTTGAAGATCCAGTGTGGCGTAGTGGTGAGAGTGTTGGACTGGGACCGGGAGATCCAGGTTCTAGTCCCCACTTGGCCATGAAGCTCACTGGGTGACTTTGGGACAGTCACTGACTCCCAGCTTAACCTACCCCACAGGGCTGTTGTGAGGATAAAAATGGAGAGGAGGAGGACCATGTAAACTGCAAGAAGAATAAAGGCAGGATATAAATTCAGTAATAAATAAGATCATAAATAAATAAAACCTGGCACCCTCCAGATGTGTTGAACAACAACTCCCATCATCCCCAACCAGTGTGGTTAAATGGGGAGAATGGGAGTTGTAGTCTAACACATTTGGGGGGCACCAGGTTGGGGTAGGTTGTGTGCATGTTGTATTTTTTTAACCGAAGTATGTATTCTGTAAGAAATGAAATTCTTTCCCTGGTGCTAATTGAAGGTTACATGAGCTTTGAGTACCAACCAGACTGAATAGGGAGATCTTCTTTTTTTCTTTGCAGCAGTATAATCTGCTATGTCACACAATGGTCTTTTGTTAGAAAGAAAGCAATGAGGATGGTTAGAGACTGATTCTTTAGGGGCATTTGTTAAACAAGCCAAAATGGCTCTGAGCAAATGTAGCACTGCCTCATTTGCAGTATGCAAGAAAGAGAAGAAGCTGTAAATACATTATTTATCTTCATTACCGATGGCTACACTAAAGTGCAACATGTATTCTGAACTACAATTCCCAAGTCACAAGCAAATTCTTGGATAACTTCTTAGGATTTGTTTCCACACAGCAACTTCCCTCATCTTTATCTCAGTGGTTTTGCTGTATACCTGGGACCAAGATCCTGTGTGCGAACAGCTGATATGTTCTTGGACTACAACTCCCATCACCCCTGGCCATGCTGGCTGGAGCTGGTGGGGCTTGGAGTCCAACAACATCTGGGTTGCCACAGCAGGTCCCCACCCCTGCCGTAAATCATGATGGACAAGAAAAGTGGGAGCAGTTGCAAAACTTTTTATAAGTAGGCCCTTTTGGAGATGTAGCTCACACTAATTGCTGCCATCTGCAATGGGGCCGGATCAGGAGCGGACGAGGTTGATTGCTTGGTTGAAGCCCCCAGTGCACATGACTTCAGGACATTCACACAGACTTTCAAAATTACCAGTCAGACATGCTCCTAAAGGAGCACTATAGTTGGTGCCCAGTGCCCCTCTGGTTCAATCATTTTTGAAGAAGTACTTGTTTGGATCCAGGCTTAGTCATACTTCGAGTAGAGCCATTGAAATCAATGGGACTTACGTTAACCATGAGTAACTTAAGTCCCATTCATTGCAATGGCTCTACTCGAAGTATGACTAAACCTGGATCCAACCCAATGTCATTTTGAGTCCCTTCTGTGCTTCCCCAAGTGTTCTCCTTCTATGCTTCGTATTGTCTCTAAGTTGGGACCAATACATTTGGCCCAGGTGGCCACAGTCCTCTTTTCAATCACTAGGCTGGATCCAGATTAAGTTAGTAGTACTTGGTTCCCATTGAAATCAATGGTCATGGCTAACTTTTCATACTGATTTCAATGTGAAAAGTTCAACTAACTTAGGACACACAATCCTATGCATGTTTAGACAGAAAAAAGTCCTACAACTCCCAGCATTTCCCAGCCAGCCATAGTGGCTGGAGAATGCTGGGAGTTGTAGGCCTTTTTTCTGTCTAAACATGCAAAGGAGTGTGCCCTTAGGTGGCAATCCTATGCATACCTTGCTATGAATAAATCCCATTGAACACAGTGGGACTTACTTCTGAGTAAACCTGCATAGGATTGCAGCCTTAGGGTTGTATCCAATGTTAATCTAATTTAAATCAGATTCATTTCAATGGGTCTACTCCAAGTATGACCAACATTGGATGCAACTCTTAGTCTAGATCAGTTTTCTCCAAGCTGGTACCTTCTAGATGTTTCGGACTACAACTCCCAGCATTCTGACTATTGGCCCTGCTGGTTGGGTCTGATGGGAACTGACGTCCAAACTATCTGGACCGCACCAGGTTGAGAAAGATTGCTCTAGTTCAAACCCAGTGTGTTCACCTTCCTTTGCAAGATGTGATTCTGTCATCTGTCGGAGGGCAGAAGTAGTTCTAAGAGAGAGAACAGTAGTATGTTTGCCATATTACCTAGAAATCTAGGTAATACGTAGATACCAAACTTTTCACCCAAAGTCTGGGAAATGTGTAAACTTGCCTGGATTCTAAACCTTTATATTTTAAAAAAATTAATAACTTTTTTTTAGAATTACAAAATGCTTTTTAAAAACATAATTACGAAATGCTTTTTAAAAATATAATTACGAAATGCTGCTTACAGGGGAAAAGTTGGAGTGGGCACTTATTCAAAAGAGCTGTTTAAGAGTGCCATGCAATTTATTTGAACATATCCATTTCCCACTTTTCTGTTCTGTGTGCTCCTCTGACTGTTCTGTGTGCTCCTCCAACACATATCGGTGGGAAGAAATTTTGCATGTCAAA